>QRFJ01001864.1:0-75622 GCA_006176705.1 Cocos nucifera | reverse complement strand
TACAATCATAGAACACCCACGAATGGAGGATAGGAATTTAAATCCTACTTTTGTTTGATGATGGACGCCAGGGGAATGCCTTAATCAAAAATAAAATCTACAAAACTAGTTAGATCTACATCATATATCTCATATATAAAATTGATCAAACTTATACATATTTTGCATACACTCAGTATCATATCATGCATATTTTTTAAATCTAAATTATCTCATAATATCTAAAAATAGATTTAAAATTGAGTCACATCAAAATATATTCTATCTAGATTAATTAGAGAACATATCTACAACTAGTCTAAATGCATTATCACATCTCATATGATCTAAAATAAATAATTTTATTTTTTATTTTTAGATCTTATATAATATTTATAATTATTAAAAAAAAAAATAAATAGATCTAAAATTATAATTTAATCAAAATAAATCATGATTATGCAAGACTATGTATAGAACTATTCTATTTTACAACTATATGCATATTATAGAACTAGATCTATATTATTTAATTTTAAATTTTTTCTATTTTAGATCTAATCACATCTCATGTAATATCTAAAATCATCAATTATTAGATCAAAATTAAAAAAAAATTAGATTTAAATAATTTAGAGAATCTAGCTCTGATACCAGTTGAAGGAGAAATCTTGATTTTCCAGATCAGATTCGTTCAGATTTGATCGGATCATGAGAGATATTTCAAAAAATTTTCTCATATATCTATATCAGATCTAAGATATTTTAAATCTAATTTTATAGATTTTAATAAATAAAAATAAAATAAATAAAATCTGATTTAATTATACCTTGATGCTGGGTAATCAGATTACCCTTTGATGATCCTGCTGATGGCCTAAGGTTCTGAATCTAGCCATGCAAGTGCCTAGCCTCTATCAGTATCTACTTAGGTTGAATCGAGAGATCTTCTCCTTCTTTATCACCACTCCAAAAATTAGATTTGGATCTAATTTGGAGGATCTTCAAAACTCCTTCTGAAGATCAGCAGTCGTCTCTGCAGCAGTGCTGCCTTCTTCCTTTCTCGTCAGCTTTTTCTTGCCTGGATCGCACCAAACCGAAGCCCAACTTTCCTTGGGTGCAAAAAAGAGAGAGAAGATCAGAAGATGGTGTGGAGGAGGGAGAGGGGCAGTCTTGGAGCATGGGCTAAGAGAGAACTCCATTAAAGTGGGGTGCAGATAGGGTTTACATAGACCCTGCTGCGCCATGCAGTGCCACATCATCTCGGCCACTCACATTGCTTTGTGCAATCAAATCTAAATCTGATTGATGGGATGACATCACCTAATTCAATCAGATGAGAGATCCTCTAATTCATCCTTAGATGGTGCTTAAGACTGGTCAAAGTCTATAGTTATGGGCCACCTAAGTAGAAATCAGGAAGCAACCTGGAGTTCCATCCATATGAAACTTCAGTCATCCCTATCCATGGGTGCACGCCTCCCTAAGCATGCACCCCCTCCTTTCCAAAATCTAGCAAGGGAACAAGCCCCTATCTACTCTCCAATAGGTGCATGACACATGGGCAGATGTCCATCGATCAAAGGTCAATGTTTGAACAAAGTCAAAAGACAAGAATTAGCAGGTGACGAAAAATGGCAGGTGTTATCTCAAATTTATCTTATAAATTAAGACAATCTTTTTTTGATCTGGACAAACTTCAGTCAGACCAAGTAAAGATATCTGAGTGAGCATAAACATATTTGACTCAGTCGAGATAACTTTTAATGATAATAGAAGGAGAACGCTAGGCTCAATCATGTGCTAGCATGATTTCCTTGAACCTAATTGAATCTAATTTAAATCAATTGAATTTGATTAGTCCAATTGATGATATCTAGATCTAAACCCTTGTTTGTTTGACCTAGTTAGGTTCAGTTCTATATAGTAATAGGATATATCACGATCTCTATCATCGACATCATTGAAACTCCTTTCAATGAATCAGAACTCTTCTAATTCAGACAACTAGAATGATCGATCATCTAAATCATTCTAATTGCTCCCAAAATCCACTAGTGATACCTAGCAGTATATGGTGGCAACCCATCAAAATTAAAAATGAACCTCTTGGTGTAGCTACCTGTGTGATTAAGTTCTTCTATCTTGAGCTTCGATCAGATTAGGGTTAAGGTAAACTCATCAAACCCTAATTTCTATCATATGATTTAATCATTCGATTCAAGTCCGATGTGAAAACCTTAATAGAAACTCTTTCTATTATTTCACTCTACCATGGTCATGGGCTTATGGACTTGATTCTCATAATCATCATAGGGCTGCTCCTTATCCACCGAAGTAGATAGATTTCCTCTTGGTGCAATCCAATTCCTACAATGAACATGCTATAGCCAACATACACCTCTGGATTCCGAATGGCTAGAAAATTGAGTCATAGTGCAGTCAAACTATAACACCCTCAAGGTGAACTGCCGATGCACCTCAGGTCAAAGAATCAGACACACTACTGTAGCTTCAATTCAGTCATCGATGAGAAGGTAGACTTCCTTATGACTGCTTGAGATGGTCACGCTCAGTGCCCTCATTCTCTAACGAGTATCTATACTCTTGCTCTAATGTCTCTACGCCATAGACTCAAGACTCATCTACTATGAAGAAGTGATCGTACACTAACCTTTTGGATCAATCATCATCCTCATGATGATCCTACGGTCAGGAGCATTTTATGAGTTAATAATGAAAATTCTTGTCTTAAATTTTCAACTCTTGAAAATAAGAATTATTATTATCATTAACTCAAGGGATGTATCACAGGCACTAAATACACTTTTATGACAGAAAATAATCTATTTTATTATTTATAGTCAAAATTATAATTTTGTCCCTAAAAGTGTATTATAAATGTCAGCCAATTTTGGCTTTTAGGGCATATATATCTAATATTAGGACTATTAGAATCGACAAAAAAGGATTTATCATTTAGTTTTTAAACATGTTCGCAATCAAATGATACATTATTATCAAGGATGATAACATTTATCATATATAGGATATTGTGTACCATATAGGTTGATTGTTCACTTAACCAAGAAGTATGGAGATACTGGTATGGCATGCAGGTGAGATATAGGGATACATCTACACTAAATGTGACCAACTCCAAAGCCTTTCTACTATCAAGATTTGCTCTAATGGAATATGAGTATAAGTATTTCTCTAACTTAAGATCACCACGGTAACTTTTAAGCAACTCACTATGCTTTGGCTCCAGACTACTTAAATTTTTAATTCAGTAATGGAAGATTTTTGGGCATAGTCAAGTACTTGAGGAGTCGGTGTGTCCGTCAAGATGGAATTGACCACTCTAGTTTAAGAGTTATGTTCAATTGTATTTTAATTTAGCAAATCCTTAGCAAGGATAGTCCTAGTGAGGAGTCATAGGACTAACTATGTTGAGACATGATTTGAATGTACTTTTTAGGGTTGATAATTTAACTTTGAGTCATCCGAATACATAGGGGTAAAAGAGATGAATTATGCAGTAACCATATTCACGTAGGTTCTGAGTATTGTAATTATGACTATTTGATCTATCCTAATATTGGGTACCATTGCTAGATGGTCACTTCGATTAGTATAAAAATTGATTCCTGTGCTATCGACTTAGGTTTGAACCTGTAGGGTCACACACATTAGAGGTTCCTACTTAATCTGATGGTTGTTGAAGAGTCCCACTAGACTCAGACTCTATGGTCAATAGTCACACAGGACTGAAACTATTCAATAGAGAGTCTTATTAGGCTGGGACTCTGAGTCCTGCTTGTCTGGAACTCTGTGATCAGGAGTCCCACTAGACTGATTCTCTATGATCAAAAGTTCCACTGGACTAGGACTCTTCGATCGAGAGTTTTACTACACTAAAACTTTGAGTCCTACTTGTCTGAGACTCTATAATCAAGAGTTCTACTAGTCTAGAACTCTATGATCATGAGTTCCATTCATTTGGAACACTGGGGTCAAGAGTCCCACTAGTTTGGGACTCTTTGATCAAGAGTTTCATTTTGATGAGACTCTATTGCCTGGACATCCACTGGATTTGGATTCCATATTTATGAGAGATTTAATTAGTGATTTGATTACTAATTAACTTAATTTGATTAAGTAATTATTTTTTGGATCAAATTCAATTGAATTGGATTCAGTTGGATTTGACCTAATTAGGCTATGAGATGACCTAATCGCCGAGAAGGTTTGATCTCTGATCTGATCAGGGATTAGGCTTAATCAATTTATAATTTTATTAAAATTTACTTAAACTTAATTAATCCTAAATAGATTGATTTTAATTTGGTCTAATTGGGCCTAGCCAAATTAGTTTGGGTCAGTTCAATTGGATGATAAATTTTAAAACTAGTTTGACTAGTCTTCCTATGCGCCACCTCACCACTCCTTGCACCATTCTATTCTCCAGGAGAAAAGGTTTCTCGTGAATGTTTTCCCATGCAAAGAAGGCTCACACCCCTTCTTTCTCATGTCCTTAAGAGATAAGGTCAGATTAGTTGCATTCAAATTCAAAGAGTTTGAGTTTGAATGAAACAACTCCCTTATTTTACCTCTTCTCCATGCCACCTTTGGTTTTGCACTCTTTAAATCATCATGGAAATTTTTAGGATGAGTAAAAAATCTAAGAAAGCCTCCCCTCTACATGTGTAATCTCTTCCCTATGTGAAAAAAAAATTAAAAAAAAAATCAGATAGAAAAAAAAATAAGAGAGAAAGGAAGGTGCTAGGTTTTGAGTGCATGTGCTGCCCTAGTTTCTGATCTAGGGTTTCACATCTATTTTCATGAGTTATGATCATCAAAACTTCATGAAACTTTTTGAAGATCCTCCTCTACCTCTGCTACTGATCAGGAGCAACTAAAGAATCAATGGAGGGAGATCAAACGAGTTCGATCAACATTAGCTGTCAAACAATCCTACATCAAGCTCACACTCGGGAGGAGCCGATCGGGACCAGGACCTCATGTGGACCATTCGTGGAGGCCAAACATGTGTGTGGCTATGTCATGATGATTAGATCTTTCTTGTGGTAATCAGATTATGGTGATCAACTATCCGTGCAAAGGTAACATGTTTTGAACACATAAAGTAGTCAAATAGTTTCACTGTTGATTGTTTTATTTTCAGATTTTCATGCATGCATGTCACATTAGATCCTAGTAATGTAGGATTTTTAGATCAAATATATAGTTTTTTATAAATTATTTAAATTAATTTTTAATTTTATTATAATTTATTTTCAAAAAAAATTTAAAAGTAGAGCTAGAAACCCTGCATGCATGACATCAGGTGTTGGGTTTGACACCAATCCATTATAAAAACTTTATGACTTTGTGTGTGCGATTGTCTTTCTTAGCTAAAATTATTTTCTACTTATTTAAGCACTGCATTTTCAGCATATAAGTATTCTTGTTCAACATATACACTCTTTAATTTGAAAAAGTTTTTGAAAAACCTAATTCCCCCCCTCCTCTTGGGTTGTTCTTCTGGGCAACAACTGTTGACCTTCATGGACTCCATTTCGAACTTCATGGCTTCTAGCCACTTATCAGAGTCAAACCTCTATATGGCATCCATGTAGCTGATCGAATTCTCATCATTCTCATCAAGTTCAATAAGATCACCATCCCGGACCACGAAATCAGAGTATTTGTCTGATTGAAATTGTACTCTACCGGATCTCCTTAAGGATGTCTCTACAATGGGCTCTAGATTTGATCTTATCAAATCCGATTCTATAGTTTCACTAGAATGTGTCGGTTCTTCTACCTATCAAACTTCACCAAGTTCAACATTAGGGGCAGCTGTTCCTTCTCTGAGGAACTTCTTTTCCAAAAGGATTGCCCAATTACTGACGAACACCTTTTATTCTTCAACAAGGTAGAAATAATAACTCCTAGTTTCCTTGGGTTATCCTATGAACAAGCATTTATCGGATCTAGGTCCAAGTTTTTCTGCATGCAAATATTTGACATAAGCTGGACATCTCCAAACCTTAAGGTGAGTGTTAGCCTACCCCAGTCCATATCTCATGTGGAGTTTTTGCAACAGACTTGCTCAAAATATTGTTCAAAACATAACAAGTAGTCTCAAGTGTAAAATTGGCAGACTCGCAAACCCAATCATGGACCGAACCATGTCCAACAGAATTCGATTCCTTCTTCCAGACATACCATTATGCTATGGTGTTCCAGAAGGGATCCATTGAGAGAAAATCCCATTCTCTCTTAGATATGATAAAAACTCATTGGAAAGATATTCACCTTCTTGATCTGATCGAAGAGTTTTAGTACTCTTCTCAAGTTATTTTTCTACCTCATTATGATATCGTTTTGAACATTTTAAATGAATCGAATTTACTCTTCATAAGATAGATGTACGTACCCATACTTAGATAGGTCATCAGTAAATGTAATAAAATAGTAGTACCCAGCTCTAGTACATGTGTTCATAGGTCCATATATATCAATATGTCCTAGACCTAGAATATCAATGACCTGTTCATCCTTTCCAATAAAAGATGATTTGGTCATCTTACCAAAAAGATAGGACTCACATCAATGTCAAGGATACGCTTCTTGACTAACCTGTTCCTTCTTTTCTTATTTATATGATTGAGCCAACAGTAACGAAGATAGGAATCGATGACATTATTTAGTTTCAGATGTTTATTGATGTGTATATTACACTAATAGGCTATGATAAAATATAAATATTATTTTTTAATTTTTCTCATATTATTATAATATTATTCATAATAATATCATAATAATTTTTTTTTATTGATAAATAATAACCATCTTGGGCCAAAAGTCTTATAGATATTATGTTCATCATAAAGGATGGATAATAGTGACAGTCACTTAAAATGACATTATTTATTTTTAAAACAAGCTCAATAGTTTCCAATGGTAAGATTGGAACATTCCTTCTATCTCCAATATTCAAAAGTCTATCGCTGTTCTCAAACTTTCTACCAACTTAAAATCCATGCAATGAATTGCATATGTAAACTGAACTTTCGGTATCTTATATCTAGGTAGAAGTATCACAAATAGAAAAATTATAAGGTATTATCATATAATAGCCTTGACCAGCAACTGCTTGCTGCTTTCTCCTGTTCAGCTTATCTAAGTCCAGAGAATAATTTCTTTTTGGATCTACTTGATTAGGATGAACACTAGACTTCTTGAAATCAGGTCCTAAAAGTTTGTCACTATCTAATAATAAATAGAGCAGATTTATACTAGCCATTCTATTTAACTGAAAGAAAAACACAAGACCATATTAGTACTTGAATTATTTAATCCTAAAGACTTGGACTTTAGTCTAAAGGTTCTTCCACTATTTTTATGAATTGATAGCCTCTACCTCCAATTCGAGGAATTACACTAACTTCTTAGTGGATACTAGAATCCACATAGGCTATAAATGGGCCTGAGAAAAGTTCTGGCCAACCCGTGTGCATCTACAAGTAGGTTCACCATCAATTGTTTCTCCAAATAACTTCTAGTATTCAGATTTTGCTCCAGAAGCCAATTCAGTAGGCTATGGCCTTCACTAAAAAGGTCTGGTTAGGTTCAACCATTAACATGATTGAATTCAGTGCATCAAATCAATGATGACTAGGCCTAAGGAAAGCTCTGGCCAACCTGATCGTCGTTCAAAGAGTGCAACATTATCATCATTTGATGGACAGTAATTCCAACATCCAGATGAACACCAGGTGTAAGGCACCTCCAATATTCACTTAGAAAATTGGACCCATTGCCATCCACCTTAATAGGAGGCTATGACTTAGTTATCCCTATAACTTTATCATTTTAAGGATCTAATGATTTAGAAGATTTAAGGTACATGTGATTTAAAAATAGAAAAGACACAGACCAATTTAGTTCCACTAACTTCACCAAGTCAAATCCTCCCACTAACTTCACCAAGTCAATAGATGAGGACTAGGATCAAATTCGATCAATGGGCACCTAATTCAGTCTTACTAATTGCAATCAGTCAAACTAATTCCTAATTGACATGGGTCAGCAAGTGATTTAATCAAATCCTAATCGATCATGTCGGTCAGATAAGTGAGATCAGTGGAAGGGATATGCCATTAACTCGTCAAAGATCGAATTAGTATGAGTAGCTCCAAATTAAAAACCACTAGTCTAGACTATCAAACTTACCTTAGATACCAACCAGTTAATTAGATTCATTCTGATCCACCTAGTGATTTCGGGCTCGACCGCTTAGCCATGAATCAAGTCCATTTTGGTCTTTGTTAAAGACATGAACTTGACCAACTACAACTATTAAAATTGAATCTAGAGTGTCCTTGATCTAATCTAAATCAATACTTGGTTAGATTTGATCAATTACTCTAGTTAAGTTCATTCTTTAACTAACCTTAGGTCTAACATAATTAATGGACCTAATTCATCTAACCTTTTAACCCACAGTTTATAGTTTTGTCTTAGGATCTTTAATTCACAATTCTAGATTTTATGAGACAACACTTAATTTTTAATTAAGTTTTTGGGTTGATGGGTTAGGATTCAGTATTTGAAAACCATTTTCATAATTTATAAAATATTTTTATAATTTTTTATTTTTTGTTCATCAAATGGGTTGACTCATTTCAAAAATGGATCAGCTCATTTCATAAATAGCAACTTATTACTTATTTCAGATAGAAAATTAAGAATAATGAAAAATTAAACCATGAATTATTTTAGATCTAATCTAAACTCATTCATGTTTAATTTTGAAATTAAAATAATTTCAATAAGAAAATCCTTTCATTATTCATCTTAATGAATGAGTTCACGGTGGCACCCCTATAGCCATAAGAGATCCCTATCGAATGGGAGGAGATGGCCTTTAAACCATGCTTATCTCTTATGACCGAATGGCTTGGTGGCTCATTCATTCTTGATTACTAAGTTATCTAGATTTAAAACATATTAAATATATTGCCATTTATATTTCTAATTAACATATAAAACATGTCATGCAACCTAGTGCTCTGATACCACTGAAAGAAATGTGCAGGATTCTAGGCATGCATTTCGAAATTTTTTTGATTAAAATTATAGCAAAAGACTAAGATTAATCTACTATTAATCTAAGCATACTATGATCAGATCATAAAATTCCTACACAAGGATCTAGACATGTATATATGTAATAGAAAAATTTAAATGCGTACATCGATAAATCTTATTTACCAACCAACTCATGTTCAAAACACAATACCTGAGCGTGGGTAGATGATCTCCATAATCTAAAAATCCTAAAAAAATCTCCTCATGTCATGATGTAGTCGCACAGTCATCCGATCTCTAAGGTCAGTCCACACGGAGCTTCTGATCCCGATCAGCTCCACTAGAGTGCTAGCTCCTCGTCGGAGCCTTCGACAGTCGATATCGATCGATCATGATCGACCATCTTCTCTTGATCTTCCAAATGCTCTAGGAGGTTAGAGAACATAAATTGGAGGATGATGAGGTGGTGTAAAAATTTTTGTGGAGATCGGGCACTCACAGCACTCAATCTCACTTCTCGAACCCTAGGTCAAAACCCTAGGGCTACCCACACCCGAAAACCCTAGGTCCCCACTCTCAGGATTTTTTTCTGACTATCAAACCACACTCCTAGTAGTCCCTCATACCCTCTCTACTTTTTCACATGAAACACCTTTCACAAAGAAAATCACACCCCAATTTGACTTAAATCTAATCTAAGAAAGTAAGGCAAGGAGCATAAGGACTCCCAGAAAACCCTAGCACCCAAAATTGCTCTCACGTCCTGTCTCTTTGGATTTTTTTCATGAAACAAATTTTCATAGATAGAAAGACTCTCCTCTACTTTACACCTACTCTTAAACCCCTTTTTAAATGGGCGACCAAAGAGAGAAAAAATAGAAGTATGGCACGTGAGGAATGTTGGTGCAGAAATGCCTTTTCTCTCTCTAGAATTTTTCATGCCCAGGACAAGCACCCCCTCTCTTTAGAATTCTCTCTCATGCAGCCTCTCTCATGCCCATGCATTCCCAAAAAGAATTCTAATTTAAATGGGTGACTTCAGTGTGGGAAAGACATGGAGAAAGGATAAGGAGAGGTGCTTGAACTTGTTTCAACCAACCACTTGAATTCAAAATTCAAGTGGATATTCTATCGACTTCCAACACCTACCCCAAGTGCATGACACATAGAAGGACTCTCCTTCTATGTGCCCACACTTGGAACCACCAAAAATTGGTGACAAAAAAACTTATGGGCATGGGGAGAAGATAAGGTTGAGAGGTTGGAGTGGTTCCAACCTCCAACCACTTAAGTTGAATTCAAAATTCAACTTTAATTTGAACCAATCCAACTCTTAGACCAAGTTAAAGGAAGAAAGAAGATAGGTGCCAACTCTGATTCTACATGAGAAAAACTCATGCAAACTCCAGAGAAGCGTGGGAGAAGGCATGGTCAAAAGTCAAGGCATAGGGAGATTCAAATGCAAAATTTTGAACTTATCCAAATTGGTTTTGTCCAAACCCAATTAGACTAGAAAAAATCTAATTAAATTAGGCTTAATCTAACTTAATTAAAATTTAATTAAATTAGAAATTAATTAAGTCCAACTTTTGATCAAATCAGGGTTCTATCTTTCATAGCGATTAAGTCATCTCATAACCTAATTGGGTCAAACACAATTAAATCAAATTCAATCAGATTTGATCGAATCCTCATCGCTCAATCAAATTGAACTAATTAGCAATCTAATTGCTAATTAATCCTTTAATAATATTAAAATCCTAATTTTATGGGACTCAAGAAGGCAGAGTCCTCATCTAGTAGGACTTTTGGTCACAGAGTTCCACTCTAATGGGACTCTTGATCATAGAGTTCCAGACCATTGAAACTCTTGATCAACTATCAAATCAAGTAGAAACTCCTATTATGTATGACCCCATTGGTTTGAATTCTAAGTTGGTAGTATAAAAATTAATTTTTGTACTAATCGATGTGATCATCTAGCAATGGTATCTGACGTTTGGATAGGTCGCATAGTCACAATGCAACATCTATGAACCTGTGGCATATGGTTACCGTATAATTTATCCCCTTAACCTCAATGCTTAAAGATGACCTAGGGTTTAACTATCAATCCTAAAAAAGTCATCTACATTGTATTTTAAATTTCAATATCCATCACATAGACTATCCCAGCTGAGGTTTTACTAAATTAAAATATTGTGATGCATTTGCTCCAACACTTAGAGAGGTCAATCCCATCTTGACTCACACACTAATTAAATAAGTACTTGACTACACCCAAAAACCTTTTATCATTGAATTAAAAATTCAAATAGTTCAATATCAAAGTACAGTGAGTTGCGTGCAAGTCATCATGGTAATCTCAAGTCTAAGGGATACTTATACCCATATCCTTCATAAGCAACTCTTGATAGCAGAGAGCTCCACAGCTAGATCATATTCGATGAAATGTACCCCTATACTTCACCAACATGCCATATCAGTATCTCCATACTTCTTAGTTAAGACAGCAACCAACGCATATGGCATACAATGACTTACACTTGATAAACATTGTCGTCCTAGATAACAACGTATTATTTGATCGTGAACAAGTTTAGGGACTAAATGATAAATTCTTCTTTGTCGAATCTAAATAGTCCTAAGAACTTTATCACAGAAGAATTTATAAAAAGATAAAAAGCTAAAATAATAATTTTATTTATTAATAATTTAAGTATATTTTATAATGAGCTCAACTATCTACAATCTAGATGATTGGCTTTAGGATACAATTCCCAACAAAAAGTTCCACCATAGATCTCCAACTATAGTAACTTGAACCAAGAGAGAGGTTCTGCCATAATTTTTGCCCAAAATGGAGGCTTGGCAATGAAGTTGACATCATCCCCAAGCTTGGTGTTGCAGCCCCTTAAAGCTTTGATGTGGTAATGCATCTTCTCAATCTTATGATCAAGGCCAACCTCCCTCCTACAAATCCTCTCTAATTAGTGGTAGGATAAATGACTTGGTGTCGATTCCTCCTGAGACTGTCATTCCCCCGACCTGAGATTTGCGAGCTAAGGGTTGCAGCAACTGCCACACACTCATAGAAAGCTCTCTCCACAAGCAAGCAAGGCATCTCACCATGCTATCATAAAACAATAATGGAATAGTTATCAATAAATTAAGTATAAATTTAATATAAATTTCAACTTTAATATCTTTTTAAAATTCAAAAATATTCAAAGATCTCACTTCAACTTTAATAAAATTTTCTATCTAAAGTAAGAGTATCAATGTTCTACTTCTAATCATTCTCCCATACATATTCCTGTGTCATCTTAGTTTTCATGATCTATAAAAATAATAAAATAAAAGATAATAAGCTTGATAGCCCAATATGTAATGATCAGGTAATAAAATAAATTATCATTTATAGAAAATAAGTATATAGAATTCATTAGTTCAAAATTAATTTTTAATATGTAACATTACCAAAATATTTATTATGCCAAATTTAATCTTTTTGAGTTTCTTTTAGGAATTCAATTTTTTCAAATTACCAAATTCTTATCAACCATGAGCTATGACCATATTATTCTTGTGGCAGGGTCATAACACCATGCATCATCTTATGGTGAGCTATGAATTCATCTGATAGTATAGTCCTTCGAAATCACTGATCTTGCTAGTGGTTTATTGCTGCATGCAATGACATGTCATTGGTCTCATGGCAAAATGGACCCTTAGGACTAATCAATTGTTAGATGTATGTCTTAAAAGCCAATTATTGGCTGACATATATTATAATTCCCAGGCATAATTTTATACTTATAAATTTTATTCATTAATAAAATGGGAAATTTTCAGTCCAATCATGTTTAATATGTGTCCATGATTCATCCAAGGGATTAATAGATGATGACATATATTCTTAAATATTGAAAATTTGAGACATGTGTCATTGATGGTTAATTTCTAAAAGCTTCTGATCGAGAGATCATCATAGAGGATGGTGATCGATCTAATAAGATCAGTGCATGAATTGCTTTTCTTCTGAATAGATGAGTCTCAAGTCTATGGTGTGGAGACACTGAAGCGAGAGTGTAGGTAGCTGTAAGAGAATAACTTACACTAAACGTGACCGATACAAGAAGCCATTTGGATATCTACTAACTTGTCAGTGGCTAACTCGATGCTGTAGTGGTGTGAGTGGTTATTTGATCTATGTTGCTTCGGCTATTCATAGTGAGGCTACTGTAATTTGACTACACATATATTTGGTCTTCTAGCCATTTGGATCCTTATAGTATATGTTGGCTATAGTAGGTTTAAATTCACTATTTGGAGTAGGATGCACCTAGATAGAACTATTAAACTTAGCAGAAAAGAAGAAGTGCTGTGCAATTTACAAGACTGAGTTCAGAAAAAGAATTTTTATGAAAATTCATAAATGAACTTGAGTAGATCCAATCTTGCATAAGACAAACATTAGGGTTTGGCGAGCTCTCCATGACCCCCATCTAGTCAAGACTCATGATAGAAGACTGAATCACATGATAACTACACCTACAGATTCAATTATTTCATTCTATTGGATTACCACTACATACTACTAACATCAATGATAGATTATGAGACTCATCGAGCATCATCTTAATGATCGATGATCCTTGATAGACAAAGTTGGAATCATTCTCATCCATTGAAGTGAGATTCGATGATTTTGGGATAGAGATCACAATATATCTTACTATCAGAAAGAATAGAACCTATAGGATCACACACAAAAGAGATCTTTGTTCAATCAAATAGTTGAACCATGATTATGAATCACAAAGAGATCTAATTATCAATATTATTGATGATTAATCCAATGCAATTATTGTAATTGTCAAACTTAATAAGAGTTAATGAGTTATCGGAGGATTAATTAACAATTGGATTGCTATCTAGTTCAATTTAATTGAGCAACGAGGCTAGAATCAAGTCTAATTGAATTGGATTCAATCTAACTTGGTTTAGATTTGATTAGATCAAGCCCAATAGGATTATGAGATAACCCAATTATGAGGGAGATCAATTTTTTGTTTGATTAGGATTTGGATTTGACCTAATTTCTAATTGGATTAGAATCTAACCAAAAGATTAGATTCCTATTAGACTAAGATTTCTTCTCTCTTTAGATGCACCAACTGCTGATTAGATTAGGGTTCAATGAAGCACCAAGAGAAGTCTCAATTGACTAGGACTCTCTCTCCATTGGTGTCCCATCAGATATTCCACGCACACCACCCCTTCTCATGTGCCCTTGTCTTGTTTTGCATAAGAACATCCATGCTAGAAGCCTCTCTGTGCCTTCTTGTTTCTTCCCTCTATTTGGATTAGGATAAATTCAAAAGGAGTTTGAATTTGATATGAATCTTTATGAGATAAAGATTGAACTTATCTTTTCTTACATGCCAAAATAAAGGGAGGAGGGGCATGGGATGTAGGTTACACATGCTAATAACCCTTTAACATGAAATATCTAAGAAATAGGGCATGGGTTTTAGGAGGCTTCACGCACATCCACTTAGGCATGAGATTGTGGTCGACATCCTCTCCTCTTAAGTGTGGCTTTAGGAAGAAAGAATAAGAGAGAGAGTCTATTCTTCTTCTTCTACCTCCTCTTCTTCTTCTTCTCTGAGAGAGTTTGAGACAAATGGAAAAGATCATCTTCAACTAGCAGGAGGCGACTTCTACAAGAAAGCTAGCACCCCGATGAAGTCATGAGTCTCAATCAAATTCAAGAATTTCGTATGGATACCTGTAGAGGCTAGATGCTTGTGTAGCTTCAAGAAACCTAGCAGACATCCACGATCATCAGGTGCAATGATCATCAATCCACGATAAGGTATGGAGTTTGGAACTCCTCTCCTTTATGTTTTCATAATCAGAATTTTAGACTAAATGTTTCATGTTCATATAATAGATCCAGATTAGGTGGTTTATAGATTTGATCATGCACATGTTTAGATTAAAATAGTTTTAATCTATATTTATTTTCATTATAAAATCTAAAAATTTTAAAACTACATGCATGAAACCATCCGATTCCGATAGTGGTATCATAGCCATGGTTCTAATGTGAACATGATTCAATTCAGATTTGAAATCTGATTTGTAGAAATCAAATCTAAAATTAATTTATTGTAAATCATTGTTCTAATATAAGGTTGCCCTAGCATAATTCAGTTATGCTGTATGATTGTCCTAAAATGATGTTAAATATTAAAACTTGCAAGATATAAATTGTCTATAGCATATTTGATATGATTAAAATGTTGTTTCAGATCTAAAATAAATTGTATTTACCTTAGATCTAAAATTAGTTTTAGATCTAAAGAAGTTTTGCAGTATTTCTTTCAGATCTGAAATTTGTTTCAAATCTAAAATTTCTGTACGTTGGGTTCATGGGTAGACCAGTTTGGATCTGTAATTTGATTACAATCCAAAAATTTTTGATTGGCATATGATGGGCTCAATTAAGAAGAGCAATTGATCAAATCGAATCAAGGAGTTGATTACGATTAGGTCAAGTCTGCTTAAGATCAAAACAATAATTGTAGGATCAAATTGATTAAGTTGCATGTGTATTAAATCTTTGACCCATAATCTAGTCTTGGCTTAGTGGCTCGAGCCTCGATCACTTTGGTTAACCCAATTAGAAATTGATTTGGATTAGTTGGTGTCTAAGGCAAGTAATTGAACGATAGTTATTTAATTAGATGATAGACACTGGCAGCGGGGTGCCTTCTATCAATCTCTTACTTACATGACTAACTATGATCAGTTTTGAATTTAGGTACCTGATGATTTGAGCTCTACCCATGTCCTAATTGATTAAAGATTTGCATGAGATGTAAATGGTTAAAAGAGACCTAAATAAATCTCCTCGTGCATATTAAATCTAGCAATCTTTCACTATTATACAGATGCAGGTGTCTTTCTAACATTGATTATTCTCGGCTATCACAGTAGTTCAGTGGCATCGAGAAGGCATAATAATTCTATTAGCATTTGATGCTCTAGGATAGAGATAGGGTTGGTTCCAATAACTATTAGGTGAGGAACCTAATAATGGGTTTGCACCCACTGGTGAATGGTGAGACTAATTTAACTAAGAAATATGGCCAATAACTGTTAGGTGAGGCCACAGGACTTACAAACTAGTGTCGTTGCAACTTGCTTAGAGAAGCAATGGATAAAAAGTTATTCACTTATTGATTTTAGATGAACTGTGCATAGATTTGTAGGACCGCAATACCCACTTGAAACTCCAGTCATGTAAGGATTTTTGTTTCTCCACCTAAGAAGCGCAAGAGGCTCGATGAAATAGTAAGAGTTGTTTTATTTTTAATGTCCCTAAAATAATTAAAATCAAGTATAAATAGTCCACTACCACTAGAATTAAAGTTTGAGGTAAGCCGAATCTGCATACTATCGACTTCCAGATGAAGTCCTATATATTAACCTTAGTGATTTTTGCCAAAGGTTCAGCCTCAATCCACTTAGTGAAATAATCCACCGCCATTAGGAAAAATTTTTGCTATCCAGATGCAATGAGAAATGGCCCAAGTATATCCATTCTTCATTGCACGAATGGCCATGGAGCACTTAAGGGAGTGAGCTGGAAAGCCAGTTGTCTTTGAATATTGGCATTTTTTTGACATTGATCATATTTTTTTTACATATTCAGCTGTATCTTGCTGCATGATCGGCCATTAGTATCCTTGATGAAGTGGTTTATAAGATAATAATCTGGCTCCGAGATAGTTTCTACATATTTCTTCATGAACTTTTCTTAGGGCATAATCGACTTCAGATGGTTGAAGGTTTTTGAGAAGTGGAAAGGAGTAAGATCTCTTATACAGCTTATTCTCATATAAAATATAGCAGAAGGCCTGATTTCTCAATTTTTGGGCTTCTTTGGGATCTCTGGGAAGAATGCCATTTTTGAGATACAGAATTAACTAGTAAATCCAACTAGGGTTGTGGTCAACCTACATCATCGCTTACGATTCCTCTGAACTCGAGTGCTCAATGACTTCAAAGAAAATCTCCTTTGGCAATTCATTCGAGCCCAAAGTAGCCAACTTGGACAGAAGATCAGCCCTAGAATTCTCTTCTCTTGGGATCTTCTGGATGTCAAAATTGCTGAAGGCTAAGGTTAAACTTTTTACCTTATCCAAGTACTTCTTCATACTTTCCTCCTAGGCTTCATAGCTACCATTAACCTATTCTACAACTAGTTGTGAGTCACCATAAACCTTTACATGATTCATCCCCAATTTATTAGCTATTCTCAATCCTATAATCAAGGCTTCATATTCTACTCTATTATTGGTAGCAAAAAATTCGAAGCACAGTGCATATTCAGTAATAACTCCTAGATTGATAAGAATCAAACTTGTGCCTGCTCCGGATGCATTAGACGAACCATTAACATGCAAAGTCTAGGAATCTTTAGAAAGATCTGCTTCTTTTTTAGGGGAGTTCAACTGCAAAATAGGAGTGCAGACTTCTTGTTGCTCTAGCTTGATCGGATCAAAATGGTGCATTCCATCATGAGTTAGCTAGTATTTGAGCTTTAATAGATGGTCGACGTTGAAACTTGATGTCAAACTTCATGAGTTCAATTGTCTACTTTGCTATGCTTTCAGAAGTATCTAGTCGGTGAAGAATAGCTTTTATTGGTTGATCTATGAGGAGTGTCGCTATATGCCCTTGAAAGTAGGATCAGAGCTTTTTTGCTATAATTAACAAAGCATAAGTTAGTTTTTTTCAATTTAGTATACCTTGTTTCTATATCCCTCAGAATCTGGCTTATATAGTTGATCAAGTTCTAAATTTTGGCCTCTTTCCTAATTAGAATGGCTCCAATGGCTGTGGGAGATACCACCAAGTACAGGAATAACTCTTCTCCAGGCTTAGGCTTAGCAAGGAGGGAAGGTGAGCTGAGGTAGTTCTTTAACTCCTTAAATGCTTGCTGACATTTAGGGATCCAGCAAAAGTTCTTTGGTTTCTTGAGCACTTGGAGCATGCAACATTCTATCGATCTTGAAACAAAGCAATTTAGAGCTGCAATCTTTTCTATTAAGCGCTGGACTTCTTTTATCATCTTTGGGGCTATCATTTTTTGGATGGCTTGAATCTTTTTAGGATTTACCTCAATGTCGTGCCTCAACACCATGAATCCCAAGAACTTTTTTGAAGTTACTCTAAAAGCACTCTTCATTGGATTTAGCTTCATTTTATACTTCCAGAGTGTGTTGAGTATCTCCTCAAGATCGGCAATATGATTTGCTAAAGTTCAGCTCTAGACAAGCATGTCATCCATGTAAACCTCTATATTATGGCCAATCTACTCCTTGAAGATTTTATTCACTAAGTGCTGGTACATTGCATTTGCATTTTTGAGTCTAAAGGGTATAACCCTATAACAATAAAAATCATGATCAGTAATAAAAGTAGTTTTCTCCTCATCTTCTGATGCCATCTGAATTTGATTATAGCTAGAGAAAGCATCCATAAAAAAGTATGGAGCTCATGGCAATCCACGAAAGGATGTGTATAGATTTCACTGACTTGAATCTACTCCTTTTACAATCTACTCCTTCGGACAAGCCTTGTTCAAGTCAGTGAAATCTATATACATCCTTCATTTGTCGTTTGCCTTCTTTACCAAAATTATATTGGCAATCCAATCTAGGTAAGAAACTTCTCGGATGAATCTAGCCTTGAGGAGTTTATCAATCTTGTCTATAATCACCTTTTGCTGCTTGGATGGAAAGCTGCACTTATTCTGCTTCACAGGTCAGTGTTTGAGATCCACACCCAAGCGATGTTTCATTATTTCAGCATCAATCCCAGACATATCTGTAGGAACCCAAGCAAAGACATCTGCATGCATTTCTTTGTAGAAAGGTGATGAGCTACTTTCTAACTTTTTTCTCCAAATTTGAGCCAATCTGAATAGTA
The DNA here is from genome assembly GCA_006176705.1 of Cocos nucifera. NCBI lineage: Eukaryota > Viridiplantae > Streptophyta > Magnoliopsida > Arecales > Arecaceae > Cocos > Cocos nucifera. Next base: position 56,533 of record QRFJ01001864.1, on the reverse strand, counting down.
TGGCCTCATTTCCATCATTCAAAGAGATGGCGATAAAGTTGTCAATTAGTTTCCTCCATTCTTCGATCAAATCATCATAGGCATCTAGTCCATCCATCGGATAAAGGTCTAGTTGCTTCCCTCCTTGTAGAGCGATTATGTAGCAATGACATGCCAACGTCTGATCTCGCCCGACTTCTCCGACTCCAGGTTCTGTCAAAAAATTCATCTTCAAATAGTAAGTTAAGACTGAAGCCCGAAGTGCATTCAAACCAAATCAGCCAAGAATCGCATTTTAGGTAGAAGGAGCCTTTACCGCCAAAAAATCAACTTGAGCTCTATATTGCTTTGGATACCGATCTACCACAATTGGTAAAGTAATTATTCCTTCAACTGGTATAGCATCACTAGTGAATTTTAAAGGAAAAATTCCAATTTTTTGGGTTAGGTTCATTCAGATGTGATTGGATCAAGAGAGATATTTCAAAACTTTCTCTTTTGAATCTAGATCAGATCTGAGATATTTCAAATCTAATTTTATAGATCTAATAAAATAAATTAAATATAATTTAATTTTATATATATTATTGGGTAATCAGATTATCCTATGATGATCCTACTGATTGCCTGAGGTTCTGGATCTAGCCATGCAAGTACTTGGCCTCTACCAATATCCACTTGGACTAGATCTGAAGATCATCTCCTTCTTAATCACCTCTCCAAATATCAGATCTGGATCTAATTTGAAGGATCTTCAAAACTCCTTTTGAAGATCTGGAATCATCTCTTGTAGTAGTGCTGCCTTCTTCCTTTCTCGTCACCTTTCTCTTGCTTGGATTGCACCAAACTGGAGCCCAAATCCCCTTAGGTGTGGAGAGGAGAGAGAGGACCTGAAGATGGCATGGAGGAGGAAGAGGGGCAGCCTTGTGGCATGGGCTATGGGAGATCCTCTTCTAAGTTAGGCACAGACAGGGATTTTACAGACCTTGCTGCGCCATGCAGTGCCACATCATCCTGGCCAATCACGTTGCTTCGTACAATCAGATCTAAATCTGATTGGTGGGATGACATCACCTGATCCAATTAGATAAGAGCCCCTCTTAATCATCCTTAGATGGTGTCTAAGACTAGTCAAAGTCTATTCCTTGGCACCACCTAAGTAGAAACCCTGAAGTAACTGAAGTCCCATCTGTATGGGACTCCAAGTGCCTCTATCCATGGGCGCACGCCTCCCTAGGCGTGCACCCCTCGTCCACCTACTTTTTAGTAGGTTGACTGGTCTAAAATAAATCTCCTATGGGTGCATGACACATAGGCAGATGTCTAAGTGTCAAAGGTCAACGTTTGACCAAAGTCAAAAGATAAGAATTAGCAGATGATGGAAAATGGCAAGTGTTGTCTCAAATTTATCTCATAAATTAAGACAATCCTTTTCTAACCTGGACAAGCTCCAGTCAGGACAAGTAAAGGTATCTAAGTGAGCACAATCTTATTTGGCTCAATCGAGACAATTTTTAATGATTATAAAAGGAGAACATTAGGTTCAATCGTGTGCTAGCACGATTTCCTAGAACCTAATTGAATCTAATTCAAATCAATTAAACTGGATTAGTCCAATTGATAATATCCAGATCTAAACCCTTATTTATGTGATCTAATTAGGTTTAGTTCTATATGGTAATGAGATATGTTGCAATCTCTATCATCGACATTATTGAAACACCTTCCGATGGATTAGAACTTTTCTGATTCAGACAACTAGAATGATCGATCATCCAAATCATTCTAATTGCTTCCAAAATCCACCAGTGACACCTAGCAGTATATGGTGGCAACCCTTCAAAACTAAAAATGAACCTCTCAGTGTACCTACCTGTGTGATTAAGTTCTTCTATCTTGAACCCCGATCAGATTAAGGTTAAGGTGAACTCATCAAACCCTAATTTCTGTCATATGATTTAATCATTTGATTCAAGTCCAATGTGAAAACCTTAATAGAAACCTTTTCTATTATTTCACTCTACCATGGCCATGGGCTTATGAACTTAATTCTCATGATCATCATAGGGTTGCTCCTCATCTACCGAGGTAGATTCCCTCTTGGTGCAATCCAATTCCTACAATGAACATGCTATAGCCAACATACACCTCAGGATTCCGAATGACTAGGAGATTGAGTCATGGTGTAGTCAAACTATAACATCCTCAAGGTGAACTACCGATGCACCTCAGGTCAAAAACCAGACACACCACTGTAGCTTCGAGTTAGTCATTAACGAGAAGATAGATTTTCTTATGACTGCTCGAGGTGGTCATGCTCAGTGCCCTCATTCTTTAATGAGTATCTATACTCTCGCTCCGATGTTTCTATACCGTAGACTTAAGACTCATCTACTATAAAAAAGTGATTGTACACCAACCTTCCGGATCAATCAGCATCCTCATGATGATCCTACGGTTAGGAGCATTTTATGAGTTAATAATGAAAATTCTTGTCTTAAATTTTCAACTCTTGAAAATAAGAATTATCATTACCATTAACTCAAGGGATGTGTCACAGACACTAAATACACATTTATGATAAAAAATAATCTATTTTATTATTTATAGTCAAAATTATAATTTTGCCCCTAGAAGTGTATTACAAGTGTCAGCCAATTCTGACTTCTAGGGCATATATATCTAACAAACTTCCACTTGACCTAAAGCCAATTGGCTACAAATCTAGGTCCCATCTTCTCAAGATGGGCTTCGATCTTCTGCTGGCCTAACAACTTTATGAGTGGGTCCGCCACATTATCCATGGAGTCGACTCTCTTGACCTCGATGTAACCCTTCTCGAGGTAATCGCGGATGAGGTGGTATCATCGCTCGATGTGCTTGAATTTTTGATGAGACCTCGGCTCCTTAGCAAGGGCTATGGCATCATTGTTGTCGCAGTATAGAGGAATGGCATCTGATGGCATCACTCTGATTTCTGTGGCAAACTTTTTGTACCATAATGCCTCCTTCACAGCTTTCGATGCAGTGATGTATTCTGCTGCCATGGTGGAATCTGCTATCACTATCTGCTTGAAACTCTTCCAACTGACAGCACCACCATTACACATAAATAGACTTTCAGATGTCGACTTTCAATCATCTGCATCAAACATAAAATTTGAGTCTGTGTATCCCTAGACTTGGAGTTCTCCATTATCAAAGACCAACAACATATCCTTAGTTCTTCTCAAGTACTTAAGGATACATTTCACAGAAGTCGAGTATTCTTCACCTGGATTCGACTGATATCTGCTTGTGACACTCATAGCATGGGCTATATCAGATCGTGTACATAATATGGCATACATGAGGCTCCTCATTGCTAAAGCATAAGGGATCTTGCTCATGCATTCTATTTCCTCAGATGTGCTAGGGCACATCTTCTTGAAAAGATGAATACCATGTCTGAAGGATATCAAACCCCTCTTAGAGTTTTTCATGCTAAATCTCTTTAGCACTTCCTCTATGTACATCTTCTATGAAAGTCCTAGCATCCTATTTGGTCTATCTCTATAAACCTTAATTCCTAGAATAAAAAAAACTTTTCCTAGGTCTTTCATGGAGAATTCTTTAGATAACCATATTTTAACTATGGTCAACATGGGAATATCATTCCCAATAAGGAGGATATCATCCATGTGCAATACGAGGAAGACAATAGCACTCCCACTGACCTTTTTGAAGATACATGATTCCTCCTCATTCTTGATGAAATCAAATAATTTGATCTCATCATTAAAATGAGTATTCTAGCTCTGAGATGCTTGCTTAAGTCCGTATACGGATCTTTGCAGCTTGCATACCTTGTGATCAGTATCACTGGATGTGAAACCTAGCAGCTATTCCATATAGATATCTTCCTCAAGATATCTATTTAAGAATGCCATTTTCACATCCATTTGCCATATTTCATAATTGAAATAGGCTACAATAGCAAGCAATGTGCGGATGGATTTTAGCATAGCTACTGACGAAAAGGTATCCTGATAGTCAATGCCTTCGCATTGACTATAACCTTTTGCCACTAATCTAGCTTTGAATGTCTCCATATTTTCATCTGCACTAATCTTTCTCTTGTAGATCCATTTACATCCAATAGATACTATACCTTCTGGTGGATCTACCAAGATCCAGACTTGGTTTGAGTGCATCCAATCAATTTTTGACTTCATTGCCTCTAATCATTTCTCAGAGTCGATATCTGATATCGTCTTGTTATAGATTTTGGGATCATCACCATGAACCCCATTACCTATGAGGAATATTTTCTCTATTTTCTCTGAAATAGTACCTAAGTACGTCTCAGGAGGATGAAAAATCTTTTTCGATCTATGAGGTAGAGGAGGTAGTGATTGTATTGGCTCAACCTGATTTGATTCCATTTGGTCCTTAGCTCATTGCTCTTGTGAGACTTTCTCATCGAGCTTGATCTGCTTTTCAATGATGCTATCTTGAATAAACTATTTTTCAAGAAAGATGATATGTCGACTCACAATCACATTATGATCTTTTAGAATATAGAAATAATATCCTAATGACTCTTTAGGATATCTTATAAATCGAGCTCTAAAGGACCTAAAGTCTAACTTGTCCGTTTGTTGTCTTTTGACATGAGCTGAATAATCTCAAATTCTAAGATGACTTAGACTTGATTTCTTACCATGCCATATCTCATACGGTGTGGTAGGAACGATTTTAGAAGAAACCCTATTCGGTAAGTATATTGTAGTTAACAAACAGTGTCCCCAAAAAATCTGAGAGGTTTGTGAAGTTCATCATGGATCGAACTATATCTAATAGGATCCGATTCCTCCATTCTGAAATTTCGTTGAGTTGAGATGTTCTAGGTGGAGTCTATTGAGAGACTATGCCATTTTCCTTCAGATAGTCCAGAAATTTTTGACTAAGGTATTCAGCTCCTCGATCTAATCGAAGAACCTTAATGAATTTTTTGGTTTGCTTTTCTACTTCATGTCTGAATTTCTTGAACTTTTCAAAAGCTTCAGACTTGTGTCTCATAAGATACACATACCCATACCTAGATAAATCATCAATAAAGATTATGAAGTAGATAAAGTTGCTTCTAGCCGATATATCAAATGGGCCGCACACATCAGTATGTACTAAGGCAAGAAGCTCCATGGCCCTTTCTCCATGTCCTACAAAAGGGAGCTTAGTCATTTTGCCATGAAGACAAGATTCATAAATTGGATATAACTCGAAAGTCAACGGACTTAATAGCCTGATTTTCTTCAATCGTTAACCCTATCTTCTGCTATATGACCTAGTCTTAGGTGCCATAGATACCTATCATTTGGACTATCCCTAGGTCATTTCATGGCATTCACATTTTGCTTGATATTAAAAATAGATATATCAATCTGTAACTAGTAAAAACCATTAATAAGGAAATCACTTGCAATTTTATTTCTTTCATAAAGAATGTTATAATGGTCCTTAAGAAAATTAATTACATAGCCTTCTAGTGCTAAGCATAAAATAGAAATCAAATTTCTACTTGCTATAGGCACATAATAACAATCTTTTAATACTAAGTCTAAACCAGATGGTAGTCGAAAAGGGTATGTTCTCACGACTATGGTAGCAATTCTTGCTCCATTTTCGATGCGTAGAATCATCTCACCATTCCTCAGCCTCCTGCTATCCTCAAGATCCTGCATGAAAGTACATAAATGAGCACTAGAACCAGAGTCAAGCACCCAACTGGATGTAGAAGAAACCATAAGGTTAGACTCAATAATGAGCATATCTCTAGAAGAACTTGCCTCCTTCTTATTCTTCAGGGTGGCCAGGTAAGTAGGGTAATTTCGCTTTCAGTGGCCATCATTATTGCAATGAAAATACTTTTCTTTGTCAGCGATCTTCTTCTTCAGCTCTGCCTTTTTCTTCTTTCCTCCTTCCTTCTGCTTTTTCATAGACTTTTTCTTCTTTCCAAAAGACTTTCTCTTAAAAGAAGTTCGTTCCATAGCAAGCACTAAACCATTAGTACCTTTCATAGAAAGCTCAGCAGTAACTAGTATGTTCATAAGTTCGGCCAGGAAATTTTGAAGTTTATGCATATGGTAGTTCATGATAAATTATCCATATGCATCAGTCAAGGATTGTAGAATTATATCATTCTACAGATCTAGGTCCAACTTCACTCCAAGCTTCTTAAGATCTTCCAAATTCTTGATCATCATTAGATAATGATCTTGGACTGACTGCCCATCATGCATTTTAGTCTTAAACAGTCGTTTAGTGACTTGATACTTGGTTGCACGACTCTGTTCACCAAACATCTCTTATAGGTGAGCCAACATTTGGTAGACAGTCCTGATATCTTTATGTTGGCGCTGAAGCTCATTAGACATGGAGCCCAATATGCAATATCTGGCCTTGTTATCTTCGTCCATCCACTTATCAAGAGATGCTCTCTGTTCAGTAGATGGACGAGCTGGTAAGGTGGGAGGGTCCTGATCTAATACATAAGTTAACTTCTCAAAATCTAAAATGATTTTGAAGTTCCAAAGCCTATCCTTGTAATTGAGCCTGGTCAGTCTATGGGTGTCCAGAATATGTGCTAGTGGGTTGGATGTAGACATTTTCCTATAGAGAGTCAAAGTTTCTAGTTAGATATTATAATTAAGACTTAATCAATTTATTTAGAATTTTATTTTTAAATAAATTAGCTTTCACTATTTTCTTGGATCCCCATACTCTCTCTGTAGATATGCAAAAATCTTCATGATTAATGATTTTTAGTGGATGGTGCGGTTCCACCAATGACTCATCACCTCACCTAACAGTTATTGATGATGGGTTAGCCAATGAGTGAACAACTCTTGTTCAATGATTCTCTAATTATGGTGCATCCAAACTTGGTCTCTAATTTATGAATCTCACTATGTCCAGAATATTGGTCCACTCCTTAGTTAAGTCAGACCCACTATTTGCATAGATTGGATTCCTAATTGAGTCTCTCACTATATCCAAAATATTGAGCCCAATCCATCCTTCAGCCTATAGCATCCAATGTCTAATAGATATGGTTGCATCTTTTCGATGCAACTAAACCACTATAACCAATCGAGAACAATCAATCCCGAAAAGGGCCGGCACATCTACAATGGTGGAAGATCTTAGACTTAATCTTTTCTTAGGAAGATTTGATTTACATCTCATTAAACTAGACTTGACATAGTCATAACCATTATGACTAACCTAGTGGCATAGGTTAGCTCGGATTATTGACCATCTCAGATCAGGATTGAGCCAACAAATATGGCCAAGTAAGTAAGACCGGTGGAAGGGATATACCACTAACTCGACAAGAACGCATTTGAGTCGAGTAGCTCCTAATTAAAAATCAGTCAGTCGTATCTGCCAAACTTACCTTAGACACTAAATTGTTGAGCCAGAACCAATCAGAATAGCCTACAATCCAGACTCTAACCATTGAGCCTAATTAGGTCTTAGCTTGATTGATCATTCACGTGAATCGATCTTGACCCAAACTTATCCTATTAGACTGGTCAATTTAAGCACTATTGATCCCATCTAACCAACTTTTGATTCAGTTTGATTAACTACTTAGACCTAATTGAGCTACCCAAATCTGAACTCAATTTTATGAATATGTCTTAGATCTGAAATTCTCAATTTTAGACCTAACATATTTTATAATCTTAATTCTTAATTAAGTTTAGGATTCATAAATAAAATATGTAAATAAAATTCTAGGGTTTCAGGATCTAGGATTTTGCAGAAAATAAATTCTTAATTTCTAATTAAGGACGAACGTGCAACACCCCTATACATCATAAGAACACCCCATCGAATGGGAGGAGAGGGCATTTAAATCCTACTTTATTCTTATGATCGGATGGCCAAGAAAAATGTCTTAATCAAAAATATAAGACTACAAAACTAGTTAGATCTACATCACATATCTTATATATAAAAATTGATCTAACTATAAACATGTTTTGCATACATCTCAAGTATCATATCATGCATATTTTTAGATCTAAATTATCTAATAATTAACTAAAAAATTAGATTTAAATTGATCACATCAAAATAAATTGATAATTATGTAGAACTATTCTACAACTAGTCTAAACATGCATTCATCATATCTTATATGAATTTTAATTTTATTTACTATTTTTTAGATTTTATTATAATATTTATAATATCAAAAAATAGTAAATAAATTGATCTAAAATTATAACTTAATCAAATTAAATTATGATCATGCAAGACTATGTATAGAATAATTCTACTTTACAACTAGTCATGCATCTTATAAAACTTAGATCTAAATTATTTAATTTTAATTTTTTTAATTTTAGATCTAATCACATCTCATGTGACATCTAAAATCATCTAATTATTAAATCAAAAATAAATTTAAATCAACTCTAAATAATTTATGAGAACCTGGCTCTAATATCAGTTGAAGGAAAAATTTTAATTTTTTGGATCAGATTCGTTCAGATCTGATTGGATCAAAAGAGATATTTCAAAATTTTTTCTTTTAAATCTAGATCAAATCTGAGACATTTTAAATCTAATTTTATAGATCTAATAAAATAAAATAAAAATAAATTAAATTTGATTTAATTTTGTCCCTATTGTTGGATAATCAGATTATCCTATGATGATCTTACTGATTATCTGAGGTTCTGGATCTAGCCACGCAAGTGCCTGGCCTTCACTGGTATCCACTCAGACTAAATTTAGAGATATTCTTCTTCTTTATCATCTCTCTAAATATTAGATCTAGATCTGATTTGGAGGATCTTCAAAACTCCTTTTGAAGATCTAGAATCGTCTCTTGTAGCAGTGCCGCCTTCTTCCTTTCTCGTCACCTTTCTCTTGCCTGGATCGCACCAAACTGGAGCCCAAATCCCCTTAGGCATGGAGAGGAGAGAGAGGACCTGAAGATGGCATGGAGAAGGGAGAGGGGCAGTCTTGTGGTGTGGGTTATGCGAGATCCTATTCTAAGTTAGGCACAGATAGGGTTTTTATAAATCTTGCTATGCCATGCAGTGCCACATCATCCTGGCCAATCACGTTGCTTCGTGCAATCAGATCTAAATCTGATTGATGGGATGACATCACCTAATCTAATCAAATAAGAGCCCCTCTTAATCATCCTTAGATGGCACCTAAGATTGGTCAAAGTCTATTCCTAAGCACCACCTAAGTAGAAACCCCGAAGTAACTGGAGTCCCATCTATATGGGACTCCAGGCGCCTCTTTCCATGGGTGCACGCCTCCCTAGGCATGCACCCCTGGTCCACCTACTTTTTAGTAGATTGACTGATTCAAAATAAATCTCCTATGGGTGCATGACACATGGGCAGATGTCTAAGTGTCAAAGGTCAACGTTTGACCAAAGTCAAAAGACAAGAATTAACAGGTGATGGAAAATGGCAGGTGTTGTCTCAAATTTATCTCATAAATTAAGACAACCCTTTTCTGACCTGGACAAACTCCAGTCAGGCCAAGTAAAGGTACCTGAGTGAGCACAAACTCATTTGGCTCAATCGAGATAACTTTTAATGATTGTAGAAGGAGAACGTTAGGTTCAATCGTGTGCTAGCATGATTTTCTTGAACCTAATTGAATCTAATTCAAATAAATTGAACTGGATTAATCTAATTGATGATATCCAGATCCAAACCTTTATTTATGTAATTTAGTTAGGTTCAGTTCTATATGGTAATGGGATATATCACGATCTCTATCATCAATATCATCGAAACATCTTCTGATGGATCAGAACTTTTTTGATTCAGACAACTAGAATGATCGATCATCCAAATCATTCTAATTGCTCCCAAAATCCACCAGTGACACCTAGCAGTATATGGTGGTAGCCCATCAAAATTAAAAATGAACCTTTTAGTGCAGCTACCTGTGTAATTAAGTTCTTCTATCTTGAGCTCTGATCGGATTAGGGTTAAGGTGAACTTGTTAAACCCTAATTTCTGTCATATGATTTAATCATTTGATTCAAGTCCAATGTGAAAACCTTAATAAAAACCCTTTCTATTATTTCACTCTACCATGGCCATGGGCTTGTGGACTTGATTCTCATGATCATCATAGGGCTGCTCCTCATCTACCGAGGTAGATAGATTTCCTCTTGGTGCAATCCAATTCCTACAATGAACATGCTATAGCTAACATACACCTCAGGATTTCGAATGGCTAGGAGATCGAGTCATGGTGTAGTCAAACTATAACACCCTCAAGGTGAACTATTGATGCACCTCAGATCAAAGAACCAGACACACCACTGCAGCTTCGAGCTAGTCATTGACGAGAAGATAGACTTCCTTATGACTGCTTGAGGTGGTCACACTCAGTGCCCTCGTTCTCTAACGAGTACCTATACTCTCGCTCCGATATCTCTACACCATAGACTCAAGACTCATCTACTATAAAGAAGTGATTGTACACCAATCTTCTAGATCAATTACCATCCTCATGATGATCCTACGGTCAAAAGCATTTTATAAGTTAATAATGAAAATTCTTATCTTAAATTTTTAACTCTTGAAAATAAAAATTATCATTACCATTAACTCAAGGGATGTATCACAGACACTAAATTCATATTTGTGATAGAAAATAATCTATTTTATTATTTATAGTCAAAATTATAATTTTTTTTCTAGAAGTATATTACAAGTGTCAGCCAATTCTAGCTTCTAGGGCACACATATCTAACAAATTCTACTAATGGAGAGTTCATAGGTCCTAAATGGCTATTAGGTATAGACATTTTTGAGAAAGTGATGCATCTAATCTATGCTATGGTAAGTACACGAGTCGATCAAGTAATAAAGCGAGTGAGTAGAGTATCATCCCTAGAAGATTAGAAAAAAAGTTTTGAAAATATTCTTTACTGAGCTTTATTTAGATAATTGATTTATAAAAAATAAAAAAATATGAAAAAATAAAAAAATAATTAATAAATTGCAAGAAAATAGAGAGAGTGTAATTATTAGGGTTTAAGCCAAGAGCAATAGGTTACTAAGGCAATTGGTTCGCCAATTTAATCAATACAATATTCAAGATTTATATAAATTAGGTTAATTTTGTTTCATGTGATGGTGGAGTCTCCTAGAATATTCACTATTCTTTGGTCCAAGCATAGCAAAACTATCAATATTTATTAACTATCTTTTGGTCCAGGCATAATTTAAATAAATACTAATACTTTAAGTTTTGTAAAACCCTCTAATTAAAATACACTGCATCCAAAGCACACTAAAATTCTCACATGCATATGAATTCTAATTCAATTCATAATACAAGATATATAAATCAAGAAGCATCGACATAGATGTACTTGGTCCGTATCAATTGAAAGATGGCCAATTATCTAAAATCATTAAGAACAGATTTATATACTCCCCATAAATAAAATATAAAATTAAAATTAAATCATACTGAATATTGCATCAAAAAGAGTGGCTACACCTTAGCCTTAGTAAAAAAAAATTTAGTTCATGGTAAAAAGATCAAAAATAGCCAATAAAATAAAACGCATATAAAAACCAAATAGTAGACTGCTTGTTTGCTGAAATTGATTGTCCGTTGCTCTTGGCATGGAGAACTTGATGAAGAAAATCTATTGATAGGTGTGCTCATCATTGAAAGAAGAAAGGAAGAAGAAAGAAAAAGAAAATAAAAAGAAAAGCTCTCTCTTCTCTATTTCTCTCTCCTTTTCTCCCTAAAAACTCTCTAACTCTCTCTCTATTTTCTCTCTAAAAACTAAGCTCTCCCTTAAAACTCTCTAAACCTCTCCCTGGTTAAGCCCCTCAAACCTCTCTTGGTTGACTGTTTCTCCCTTCACAACAGGCCTATAAATAGAGTAGGGCCTTTAATGAAGAGTTTTGGAAAGAAATCCTATGGAAACTAGATTTCAAAACTCCTGAAATCAATTAAAGAGAAGTCTAGGTCGTGCCTGACCTTCAGATCAGCATCCAATGGTCCAAAAACCTCTTTAAAATCCCTCAAAATCTCCTAGATCAAATCAAATTAAACAGTAGTCATCTGATTGAATTCTTGATGGATTCTGGGCCATCCGATTGTGCTGAAGAAGGCTTCAGGTGCTCGAGAAATGAAATCAACCATCTGAGCTTCACCAGCTACTCCCTGGACCATTCGTTAGCGCCTCGATCTCTACCATCCAATCAAATCCCAGCACCAGCAACCATCCGATCCCACCTACATCCCATGTAGACTGATCATGAGCTAGGTAAAGAAAAACATGCAGGGTTTCATGCAAAGATTTCAAAACTTTTTCAAAATTAAAGTAGCGAAAGACATCAATCAAATAGTTTAATCTATAATATGTATGTAATCAGATTACAAAACCCTACATCAAGGATCTATAACATGTCATGATGCAAATATAAATATGAAATTAAATTAATCATAAGTGTTATTGATCATATCAATACCTAGATCTAGAATAATTCTAGATCTAACCCTAGATCATATCTAGGTTATCAAGAGATTAGATCTCTTACCTTTGCATGGGTCAAGAACTCCGTGGTTGATTTTTGTTGTTGCTTTTAAAGCCGCACACATGTTTGGCCTCTACAGGTGATCCACACGAACTTGCAACATAGATCGGAGGTTCGTCGAATGAAGATCCACTCGAAGTGCTAGCTTCTCACGGATCCCTCCTGATGGTCAATCAAATACATATTCTCTAGATCTCTTGGACAATCCAAGAGATGAAGAATATGAGGAGAAATAAGAAAGAAGTCCAACTCTTGGATCTTCCATAAATAAGAAAATAAAAATAAAGAAAAATAAATCCTAAGAGAAGACAAGTCTTCTCCTTCAGGACATCAATGATTGATGTCCTAAAAACATCTCTATATTAGGACAAGAGGAGACCTTCTCTCCTAAAATTTTTTTTATGTTTTTAGATCTAATATCTCTGATTTTTCTCATAAAAAAATTCTACAAATAAATAGAGAAGAAGGATTCTCAAGAAAATCCTAAGAGAAGACCTTTCTTCTCTTCTCTTTCTCTCATCAGGACATGATCAGATCATATCCAAAAAGAATATCATGCCCCAACAACTTGGAGCACTCATCCCCACACCATATTCCTCTCTCTCTCAAATTTTTATCACATAAAAATCACAAAGAATAAATAAGAGATAAAATACATAAAAGAAAAATAAAGAGAAGACAATCTTCTCTTACCTTGTCTCTTCAAGACATCAACCTTTGATGTCTTAGTTGAAGGCTCTTCTCCAAGAATCTTGGTGCCACAAACCACCCCACATTTTTTCCTCCTTTTCCTCTATTTTTTTATGATTTTTTGGGGATTTATCATGACCTCTAACCATCTGAAAAGAGGCACCTTAATTTAAGGCAAAGACTGGGTCAAAATCCTAGTCTTAGAAGGAGTCTCATGGGGCGTCCAACTCTTAGATGCCCCTTCCCTAAATATTTGGCATGTAACCACTCAATCTCATGCACAAAAAGAAAGGAAAAGAGGGCAGAAAAAATAACTAGGCGTGGGAAAGGTTGGTGCACAAGGGAGGGAGGAGTTTTGGTCAAAGGGGGCTCTTCTAAGTAGGAAACAAATCCTAACTTCTTCCTGGTTTTGACCAAGGCAAAACAAACTCCCAAAAATCAAAATTATGGGACATAGAGAAGCTTCTTAGGCATGGGAAAGTTCATGTAAAACCTCAGAAATAAAAGGTGGGTGTGAGCTTTCTAAGGTGCAAGAGAAAGAGAGAGAATCCCAGTCCAACTGGGGCTCCTCTTGTTTGACTAGGTCAAATTAGTTTTGAATCTAATTTAAATTCTATTTAAATTAGATTAAATACAACCCAATTAAGGATGATCCTAGTTCAACTAGGGATTCAATTAAATCAGATTAAATCAAGATTTAAATCTAATTTAAATCCTAAGTCAATTAGGTGCACCCATGTCTTAGTCAAATAAGGAATTATTCTTTCTTGCAATTGGCTTATCCAATAAACTAATTAGACTTAATCTAATTAAACTAAAACTAATTTTAATTAAATCTAATTCAATTAGACTTGATCTCAGCCTAATTTTTCAATCAAATTGAGCCAATTAGCAATCCAATTGCTAATCGATCCTCCTACAACACTTACATTAGGTCAAACATCAATCGTATTGATGGATTGACCTTAGAATGATTCTAAATCATCGATTAACCATCTGATCAGATTACAAGCTCTAATATATGTAATTTCATAGATTTGAATCTAAGTTGGTAGCATAGGAATCGATTCTTATACCAATCAAAATGACCATCTAGCAATGGTATCCGACGTCTGGATAGGTCGAATATATGCAAAGCAACATTCTTAAAATCCTGGCCCATGGTTACCATATAATTCATCCCTTTGACCAATAATGCTCAAGATGACTTCGAGTATGCTGTCAAATACTCATATAAGTCATCTCTATTATATCTCAAATTTTTGCAAATCTCATGACATCTTACGAGGATTACCTAGGCCTAGATTTTGCTAAATTGAAATACAACGAGTCATTCTCTTCCTGAAGTTAATCAGGAGTGGTCAATCTCATCTTGACTTACACACCGACTTCACAAATACTTGACTATACCTAGAAATCTTTCGAACCTATATTAGAAATATAGACAGTCCGACACCAAAGTATAGTGAGTTGCTTGCAAGTCACCATGGTGATCTCAGATCGGAGAGACACTTATATCCATTGACCTTAGCTAGCTACTTTTAATAGTAGAGTGCTACATTGGTCACGTTCAGTATAGATGTACTCCTACATCTCATCTGGATGCCATACCAGTGTCTCCACACTACTTGGTTACGAGGATAATCAATGCATATGGTATATAGCGACCTACACTCGATAAGTTATCGTCCTTATTAATAACTTATCATTTGATAATGAATAGTTTAAGAACCATTCGATAAATCCTCCTTTATCGATTGATTGTGGTTCTAAGAACTTCATCATAATTTAATAGTTCATTTAAGAAAGATAGAACTTTTATGATGAATCAGCCAGATAACTATTATTATTAGATAATTTATATACTAATTTCAATCATCTACCACTTAGATGATTGACTTTAGGACACATTTTCCAATAACTCCTACTTGGACTAAAGCCAATCTGAATAATATCAAATATCCTATCTTCCATATGAGTTCATAGAACTTCTTAGTTCCGAGGCCTTAGCAAATGGGTCAGTCAACTTCTCCTTTTACATCGATCTTTTAAAGATCGATGTCATCCAGATCTAATATCTAAGGTGAAAGCGATGCAGAATATGCTGGTCCTTAGATTCTTTAGCCTGGGCTATGGCTCCAGTACTACGATAGGACTAAACCATTGGTGGAGGGTGCCACTCCCAACCAGCTAATTAACCTCAGTAACTGCGCAGCTTACATGGCAGTATCATATGCCACGATGTACTCTACATCACTAACTAAATAGGCTAAAGTATACTGCTTGAAACCTTTCCAGCAAATTACTCCTACAATTAGGGTATGATCCGACATTCTCTTATTATCGTCTTGTTTTGATTGAAATTAAAATATCCACATGTTTTAAGTCAGTACTTCCATATTTGAGAAACTGAATCTTAGTATTTTCCAAATACTTAAGGATTGTCTATACAATCTTTCAGTGGCTCTCACTTGGATCAAACTAGCATCTACTCACTACCTCTAGTGAGTATACCATGTCTAGTCTCGTACATGGAGAAATAAGATGACAGCTAAATCTTTATTTCTTGCAATGCTGGAATGCCATTCCTGATTAAGAAAATTTCATCCTCAAACATCATAAGAAATAACACTACAAAATATTTTGCCCAATTATAAATACAGGGTTTGTCTTTGTTCATAACAAAGATATATGTTCAGAATGTATGTTCAAACTCTAAGATAATACTCAGACGGGCTTTATAGGTCCTTACCTTCTCTTCTGCGCTACTCTAATCCTTTTGAAAATTCATTCACACCCAATGAGTTTTATCCCTTCAGGTGAATCAACTAATGTCTATGCACTATTGATTTTCATAGACTTTAATTTGGATCATATGGCTTCAAGCCACTTCTCAGAGAAATCACTGCATTGTATCCCTATAGGTGATCGAATTCTTATTGTTCTCATCTAGCTCAACAGGATTGCCATCCCGGACCTAGATACTAAAGTATCTATCTAGCTAATATGGTACTCTACTAGATCTTTTTAAAAGTGATACTTTAATGGGCTTCGGATTTGATCTGATCAAATTTGATTCTGCAGATTTACCAAATAATATCGGTTCTTTTCTGCCAGTCAAACTTTTACATGTTTAACTTGATAGGCATCAGTTTCTTCTCTAAAAAACTTCTTTCCAAAAGGAATGCCCTACTACAGATGAACATCTTATGTTCTTTAGCATAGTAGAATTAATAACCCTTAAACACTTATTGGACCAGGATCCAAGTTTATCTATGTGCAAATCTTTGACATAGGCTGATTAACTTTAAATCTAAAAGTGAGAGAGTCTAGATTTATGTCCGATCCATATCCCATATGGAGTCTATGCGACAAATTTATCCAAAACTTTTTCAAAGTAAAACAAGTACTCAGTAAAGCATAACCCTGAAATAGGCAGACTAGTAAACCCTATTGTGGATTGAACCATGTCTAACAAAGTTCAATTTCTTCTTTTAGATACACTATATTCTACAAAGAAATTCACTGAGAGAGAATCCAATTCTCTCCTAGATATGTCACAAACTTCACTGGATAAGTATTCGTCTCCTCGATTTGATCGAAGAGTTTCAATGACCTTTCCAGTTTATTTTTCTTTTTCATTATTGAATCATTTTTATATTTCAAATGATTCCGGCCAGACGGACCCATGCCCAGATAGATCGTCAGTAATGAAATACTAATATCTTCCTTTGGTACTTAAGTTCATAAGTCCACATATATCACTATGTATGAGACTTAGAACTTTATTGGCTCCTCTATCTTTTCTAGTAAAAGGTGACTTTGTCATCTTTCCAAGAAGACAAAATTCACAAACTATCAATGATTCACAATCATTGATGTCGAGGTTTTTCTCTCAAGCTAACCTATTTATCTTGTTCTTGTCAAGATGACTAAGCCTATAATGTCAAAGATAGATATCCATGACATAATCTAACTTGGATGTGTACATTACACTTAATAGGTTGTGTAAATGTTAAATATCATTTCTTTATGGTCCATGTATTATTATAATATTATTCATAATAATATCATAACAATCTCTTTTATTGATAAATGATAACCATCCCTAGCCAAAAGGCCAATAAAGAATACATTTATCATAAAGATGGACAATAGTGACAATCACTCAAAATGACATCTTTGAAAATAAGCTTGACAATTTCTAAAGCTAGGATTGGAATAAGACTTTCATCCAAAATGTTTAGGTATTTTTCACCATTTTTAAATATTCCACTTACCTGTAGTTCTTGCAATAAATTGCATAGAACTATCGGTATCTCATACCCAAGTAGTAGAATTGCATACAGAGAAATTTTAAGGTGTTATCATATAACATCCTTGATAAGCAACTCTTACTCATTTCTCATGTTCAGCCTGTTATGGTCAAGGAAAGCAAGACAATTCTTCTTCCTACGATCTTGCTTCTAATAGTAGAAGCACTATGCCTAATTTGGATCAATTTTAGACTAATTATTTTTGGCTGGGCTAAGAAGGTCCAGTATGAACCCATTCGTACTACTGAACCAAATTCAACTTTCGATACTAATTATCGAAGTTGGGTCCTATAAGTCATCACTATCTAATAGTGATAGGAATAATTAGGGTTTAACCTTAATTTGAGAATAGAGAATAATGACCTATTGTATATGAACTATTTTAAGCCTAAAGACTTGGACTTTAGTCTAAAGATTGTTCCACTATTTTGTTTGAACAGGTAGCCTCTACCTTCAATTCGAGGAATTATCCTAATTTCTTAGTAGATACTAGAATCCACATAAATTGCACACAAATCCAACTATGGTTGGTCAACCCATGTACATCTAAGGATAGGTTCATAACCAATTATTTCTCTACATAATTTTTAGTAATTTAATTTTACCCTAAAAACCTAATCAGTCAGCTAGGGCCTCCACTACAAGGATCCGGTTAGGTCCAACTATTAACATAAGCATACTTAGTGCATCTAACTAACAAATGATTAAGCCCAACTATAGTTAGTTAACCTAACCACTATTAGAGAGATACATCCAAGTTGTCATATGATGAATGATTATTTCATTAGTCAACAAGCACTAGGCCTATGGGCCTCTAATGATTATTGAGTTAATGGACCCATTATCAAACACCTTAATGAGAGGCTATGACTCAGTTATCCTCATAACTTTATCATTTTAAGGATCTAATAATTTTAGAGAATTTAAATTATTAGTGATTTAAGGATAGAAAGAACATGGATCAATTTGCTTCCACTGGCTTCACCAAGTCAAATCCTTCCACTGACTTCTCAAGTCATTGATGAGGACTAGGATCAATTTCATTCCATGGGTACCTAAATCAGTCTCACTGAATAAAATTAATCTCACTGATTTTCTATGTGATATGGGTTAGCACAAATCAATAAGCAACCTAATCAAAATTTGATTAACCACATTGATCAGGTAAGTGAGATCGATGGAAGGATCTGCCAAGGTTTGCCTTAGACACCATTAGAAATGGCTAGGTAAGCGGGCTGTCAATTAAAAATCATTGATCTGGGATCCTAGACTTACCTTAGATATCAATCAATTTATCAGTTTTGATTTGGTTTGCCTAAAGACTCGAGCTCGACCACTGAGCCACGATCAGTATCCATTTATTAGATGTATGGACTTTGATCAACTACAACTATTGAATTGATCTAAAGAAATGACCTAATCCTAATTAACTATTAATTAGATTTGATCAATTTCTTAACTAAATCCATATTTAATCTAACCCTAGGTCTAACCCAATTAAGGACTTGATCAAAGCTAACCCATTACCCATTAATCCATGTTTTATAAAATTATCTTAGGATCTTCAAATCACAAACCTAGATCCTAAACAATCACTTAATTTTAATTAAGTTTAAGCTCATGAGTTTTGGATTTATGGAACCTCAGAACTAATTTTTGATTTGATCATTTGAAATATTTTCAAATTATAAATAGTTTACATTGAATCATATACAATATGATGGTTTTAGATCTGATTTATTTTAATATTTTGATCTAAGATTTTATAGAAAATAAGTTCTCAATTTAAATTCTATAAAATAAATATATTATAAATATATATTTTAGATTCAAAATAAAAATTACATATCAATATATGCAATAAGAAGATCTAGATCTAAACATAAAATACATTATATGAATCAGATCATAAACTATTTAAAATTAGATTTAAAATATAAAAATAAATCATAAATTATTTTAAATCTCATCTAACATATTTATGATTTAGGATTCTCCGATAGCACATACTAGGACAACTTTTCCAATGTAAGGGGTAAATCTTATAGTAGGACAATCTTATGGTAGTATGTGCAATCCTGATATTATTTAAATTTAATCTAAATAATCTAAAATAGATCTAATATATATTTAATTTTAGATTTAAATTAAAAAATTAAATCATAAATTTTCTTAGATCTAATCTAAATAATTTATGATTCAGGTTTAGATAAGCACATACTAGGACAATCTTTTCATTATAAGGAGTTAACCTTACAACAGAACAATCTTATGACAGTATGTACGATCTTTGATTAATTTTAATTTTTAAATTTATTTTTAAGCATACATAAACATATTATAAGAGAACCTAGATACTCTGATACCACTAAAGGAAAACATGCAGGGTTTCATTCATAGATTTCAAATTTTTTTCAAAATTAAAGCATCGAAAGATATAGATTAAATAGTTTAATCTACAATATGCATGTAATCAGATTATAAAACCCTACATCAAGGATCTATAATATGTCATGATGTAAATATAAATCTAAAATTAAATTAATCATAAGTGATATTAATGATATCATTACCTAGATCTAGAATAATTCTAGATCTAACCCTGAATCATATCTAGATTACCAAGAGATCAAATCTCTTACCTTTACATGGGTTGAGAACTCCATGGTTGATTTTTGTTGTTGCTTTTAGAGCCGCACATGCGTCCAGTCTCTATAGGTGATCCATACAAATCTGCAACACAGATCGAAGGTTCATCGATTGAAGATCTGCTTGAAGTGCTAGCTTCTCACGGATTCCTCCTAATGGTCAATCAAATACATATTCTCAAAATCTCTTAGACACTCCAAGAGATGAGAAATATGAGAAGGAATAAAGGAGAAGTCCAGCCCTTGGATCTCCCATAAATTAGAAAATAAAAATAAAAAAAATAAATTCTAAGAGAAGATAAGTCTCCTTCAGGACATCAACGATTAATGTCCTGAAAACATCTCTATGTTAGGACAAGAGGAGATCTTCTCCTCTAAAATTTTTTCTTTATTTTTAGAACTAATATCTCTAATTTTTCTTATAAATAAATAGAGAAGAAGGATTCTCAAGAAAATCCTAAGAGAAGACCTTTCTTCTCTTCTCCTTCTTTCATCAGGATATGATCAGATCATGTCCAAAAAGAACAACATGCCCCAACAACTTGGAGCACTCATCCCCATGCCCTATTCCTCTCTCTCTTATATTTTTATCACATAAAAATAATAAAGAATAAATAAGAAAAAAAATACATAAAAAAAATAAAGAGAAGATAATCTTCTCTTACCTTGTCTCTTCAAGACATCAACCTTTATGTCTTAGTTGAAGGCTCTTCTCCAAGAAATTTGGTGCCACAAATTACTCCACGCCTTCTCCTTATTTTTCTCTAATTTTTTATGATTTTTCTAAGATTTATCACATCCTCTAACCATCTGAAAGGAGGTGCCTCAATTTAAGACAAAGGCTAGGTCAAAATCCTAGTCTTAGAAGAAGTCTCATGGGGCGTCGAACTCTTAGATGCCCCTCCCATAAATATTTGGTGTATAACTACTCAATCTCATACACAAAAAGAAAGGAAAAGAGGGCAGAAAAAATAACTAGGCATGGGAATGGTTGGTGCACAAGGGAGGGAGGAGTTTTGTTCAAAGGGGGCTCTTCTAAGTAGGAAACAAATCATAACTTCTTCCTGATTTTGACCAAGGCAAAACAAACTCCCAAAAATCAGAATTATGGGGCATGTAGAAGCTTCTTAGGCATGGAAAAGTTCACGTAAAACCTCAAAAATAAAAGGTGGGCGTGGGCTTTCTAAGGCGTAAGAGAAAGAGAGAGAGTCCTAATCCAACTGGGACTCTTCTTGTTTGACTAGGTTAAATTAGTTCTGAACCCAATTTAAATCCTATTTAAATTAGATTAAATGCAACCTAATTAAAGATGATCCTAGTCCAACTAGGAATCTAATTAAATTAGATTAAATTAAGATTTAAATCTGATTTAAATCCTAAGTCAATTAGGTGCACCCAAGTCCTAGTCAAATAAGAAATTATTCTTTCTTGCAATTGGCTTATCCAATAAACCAATTAAACTAAATCTAATTAAATCCAAACTAATTCTAATTGAATTTAATTCAATTAGACTTGATCTCAGTCTGATTGCTCAATTAAATTAAGTCAATTAGTAATCCAATTGCTAATCGATCCTCCTGCAACACTTGCATTAGGTCAAACATCAATCGTATTAATGGATTGACCTTAGAACAATTCTCAATCGTCGATTAACCATCTGATCAAATTACAAGCTCTAATGTATGTGACCCCATAGGTTCAAACCTAAGTCGATAGAAGAGGAATAGATTTTTATACTAATCAAAATGACCATCTAGTAATGGTATCCGACGTTCGGATAGGTCGAATATATGCAAAGTAACATTCTTAGAACCCTGGCCCATGGTTACCATATAATTCATTCATTTGACCAATAATGCTCAAGATGACTTTGAGTACACTGTGAAATACTCATACAAGTCATCTATATTGTGTCTCAAAATTTTGCAAATCCCATGACACCTCACAAGGATTACCCAGGCCTAGATTTTGCTAAATTGAAACACAATGAGTCATTCTCTTCTTGAAGTTAATTAGAAGTGGTCAATCCTATCTTGACTCACACACCAACTTTATAAGTACTTGACTATACCTAGAAACCTTTCGAACCTATATTAGAAATACAGGCAGTTCGACATCAAAGTACAGTGAGTTGCTTGTAAGTCATCATGGTGATCTCAAGTTGGAGGGACACTTATATCCATTGGCCTTAGCTAGCTACTCTTGATAGTAAAGTGCTACATTGATTATGTTCAATGCAGATATACTCCTATATCTCACCTAGATGTCATACCAGTGTCTCCACACCACTTGATTACGAGGACAACCAATGCATATGGCATACAGCGATCTATACTTGATAAGTTATCGTCCTTATTAATAACTTATCATTTGATTGTGAATAGTTTAAGAACCATCTGATAAATCCTTCTTTATTGATTGATTGTGGTTCTAAGGACTTCATCATAATTTAGAAGTTCATTTAAGGAAGATAGAACTTTTATGATGAATCAGCCAAATAATTATTATTATTAGATAATTCATATACTAATTCCAATCATCTATCACTTAGATGATTAGCTTTAGGACACATTTTCTAAAACCAGGTTCACCATCGACCATCCATCTGTCAGCCAATCCCATCACACACTATCGCATGAAATCCTAGTTCTGCCCCTGACCAGGTTACTATAGCAGTCCACCATACACCACGTAAAATTTTGATGTCAGCGTGACTTTAGTAGGGTGTCAACAATTAGTCTAGTTCTTTTGCAGTTGGGTCGAACCGGTTTGCTAAGCTGATTTGAACCAAACTGGTGGATAATTTATTTTTATTTATTTTTATTTTTAAAAAAAATATTTTGGGGCCAATTGAACTCTATTTTGCTTGAAATTTATTTCATTTGAATCAGAAAATTAAGCTCTTCATATTGGTAGCCTTCTTTCCTACATAAGATCAATAAAAATATCAATTTCCCTAAAATAAGATAAATTATTTTATAATTTAATATTTTAATTAGTATATTTTTAGTACTTATCACATCAACTTAGTCATTGCTAGTCAATGCTTTATTTAATACCATGTTTCAATAAGATCCTCCTTCACAAAAATAAATCTAGAATTAAAGATCAAAAAGTTTAGAAAATATTACTAACTAAGTATTGAGCTTCATAAGCAAATTTTGTAGTCAATATAATCAAAAACTTTCTTAAAGTACATCTAAAGATCGATAGCACTTGTGTTCGTAAAAACTAACTTAGCATTTGGATGTTAACTTAAAGAACAAAAGTATCTTCTCTTATCACCTATTTTGATTAATTTTCTATACATTTCCAAGTTAAGCTCATAAATTAAGGTAGCTTTCATACTGCCTTATTTTTTTTTCTTTTTTTTGTGCTGAGCATCCTAGCCTTTCCTCCACCATTTGACGTGAATCTCCACACTTGACCTAGGTGCAGAGATCCAGTTACTAAGCTTTGGGCAATCCACATATACTCTATCTTTTGCACTTTTATTTTGGTAGGTAGCTCTTTCCTTAAATTCAAATTTCTTTGATTGGAATGTATATTAACCATCAATTTTCAATGATAATTGAATCCTCAGTTGGCCTTATAATCAACACCTACTTTGCCTTGTTAGTGTGCATGTACAATTAGAAGTGCTAATAGTCTTTAAGTGACCTAAGTAGACCTCTAAAAGTCTGACCAACTAGTCTACTTCTTTAGCTCGCTACATTCATTAGCAAATACTTCTAACTTTTATTATTTTTTTTACTCTATTTTGCTCAAGATTTTTTCTCTTGACACATAATTTTTTTATATATATTTTAATATTTTCTAATAAAAATTTTTCTATCTCCCAACTTATTCTATATTATCTCAATGGAGAAAGGAAAAGTAAAGGTGCAATAAGAGATAGGAAAGAATACACCTATACTATTTATTCAGACTGGTTCTTCGAAGCTTTGCAAACTAGCTTGAGCTCTTATTTTCTTTCTTTGCAAAATTGAAAACACACACCAAAGTAATAAAAGAGCAAAAAAAAACTATAAAAAAATAAAATAAAAGGATCAAAACTAAAGAAAAGAAACAATCTATCTAGTAGTTCTAATTTATAGTCTTCAGCTTGACTTTTTTTAGGCTCTAAACTAGATCAATCTGGTGCCACTTCAATAGGTATACTTTCATATTTGGCCGAACCCTCTATCAATTGAATACTACTAGCTTTACTAGTCTCAAACCTATTTTCTATAGAATTCTCATATACTGATTTGTCAATAACATCAATTCGAAAATAAGTTTGATTATCATCAGAATGTTTAGTATCTTTAAAAATATTAAAAGTCACTTGTTCATCTTGGACTCTAAGAATTAATTTTTCTTATTGAACATCTATTAAAGCTCCTCCAGTAGCTAAAAAGGGTCTTCCTAAGATAAGGGGTACATTAATATCTTCTTCCATATCAAGAATAATAAAATCAATAGAGAAAATAAACTTGTTTATCTTTACCAAAATATCCTCCACTATACCTCATGGATATATGATGGATCTATCAGCTAAGTGAAGAGTGATAGTGATAGGCTTTGATTCTCCTAGACCCAGTTTCCTAAAAATAGAGAAAGGCATGAGATTAATACTTACTCTTAAATTATATAAAACTTTATCAAAACTATAATCACCAGTAATGCAAGGAAAAGTAAAACTCCCTAGATCCTTTAGCTTCTGTGGTAATTTGTTTTGAAGTATTGTTGAGCACTCTTCATTCAAATTTATTCTCTCATGCTCCTTTAGTTTCTTCTTATTTGTTAGAATTTCTTTGAGAAACTTGGCATTCCAGGGCATCTGAGTGATAGCATCTACAAAAGAAATATTAATATCTAAATTCTTTAAAATTTTGAAAATATTAGAAAATTTCTTATCTGGATGCTATATTTGTCTCTCTGGGAATGGTAGTGGTGGCTCGTAGGGCTTCACATTTGGATCAACGAATTTTATTCCTGGAGACCATCCATCTGCTGGTTGTTTCAATGATTGACAAACATTAATTGACTTTTCTTTGTTTGTAGTTGGCTCTTCATCTCTTTCTTCTGATGTGGCTCCTCCAACTCTTTACTACCTTTTAAGGTGATAGCATTAATGTGCTCCCACTGATTGGTCTCTGTGTTGCTAGGCAAAGATCCTTGTGGTCTCTCAGAGATTATCTTAGCCATTTATCCTACTTGCATCTCCAAGTTTTGATTTGCTGCTACTTGATCTTGCTTGAGTTTGGTTTCCAGATTTCTTATAGTCGCTTCTTATTTTTGCATGAATTTGACAATCAGCTCCTCCATATCAGGCTTCTTTTTAGGTGCTTGGAATCATTGGGATGGCTGTTATGCTACATTTTGGTTGCTCCATGAAAAGTTTGGATGCTGCCTCTACCTTTGGTTGTAAGTGTTGGAGTAAGGATTGTTTTGCTGAGACGTGAAAAAATTACCAAGATAGTTAGCTGTATCAAAGGCTTTAGCAAAGAGATTACCTATCTAGCATTCGTTTGTATCATGTCCTCCTCGACACAACTCATAAGTGATGCTCTGTACATGCATAGCTGCTCCCTTTATGTTGTTGAGTTCAGCCCAAAAAGCTGCAATCTCTACTATCAAAGTTGGGATACTATCTACTCCATGTACAGCTGCTGGTCTTCTCGGCATTATGCAATCTGCTTGCCATTGATAGCTATTTGATGCCATCTCATCAATTAGATCAAAGACTTCTTCCTTCATTTTTTGATTAATGGTACCTCTTGCTGCTGCATCAATCATAGAATGATTAGTAGAAGATAAACCATTATAAAAAGTTTGTACTTAAAGCTAAATGGATAATTGATGGTGTGGATATCTCCTCAACAGTTTCTTGAAATGCTCTCAAACCTCATATAGTGTCTCCATATCCATCTGCACAAAAGAAGTAATATCATTGTGCATCTTTGCAATCTTAGAAGATGGAAAGTACTTAGCTAAGAATTTCTGGGCTAGGACATCTCAAGTTATGATAGAACCTGCAGAAAAAGAATGAAGCCAACTTTTAGCTTTATCCCATAAAGAGAAAGAAAATAGCCTTAATCTAATAGCATCATCCGATATCTCATTAATTTTAAAAGTATCATAAAGTTCAAGAAAGTTAGAAATATGGGCATTCAGATCATCATGTATGTGTCCACTGAATTGGACAGTTGATTGAATCATCTGGATCATCGTCAATTTTATTTCAAAGTTATTCACTTGCACAGGCAGTCTCCTGATGCTTGAAGCTGCATCGGCTACAAATGGTGTAATGTAGTCGTTTAACAGACGATGTGCCACTCGAATAGCTTCTTGCCATCCCTCAATCGCCATATCCAATCCTAGATTGATGTCGTTAGGATCTTTAACTGCCATACTTCATTCTTGATGTAGTCTTCTGATTGTCCTCTCAATTTTTGGATTAAAAGATAGTAAATCACTATGTCTAGTACGTGTCATGCACTAAACATAAACCTAAAAAAAATTAAATTAAAAATTAAATTCTAAAGTAAAGTAAGGATCAAAATTTTAATATTATTTTAGACATAATCTCTGGCAATGGTGCCAAAAACTTGATGCATGCTAATCTATCGCTATGGCAAGTGTACTAGTTGATCAAGTAATAAAGTGAGTGAGTAGAGTATCATCCCAAGAGGATTGAAAAATAAGTACTAAAAATATTTTTTTCTAAGCTTTATTTAGATAATCAATTTATAAGAAATAAAAAAAATAAGAAGAAATAAAAAATAATTAATAAATTATAAGGAAATAGAAAGAGTGTAATTATTAGAATTTAAGTCAAGAGTAATAGCTTACTAAGGCAATTGGTTTACCAACTCAATCAATATAATATTTGAGTATTTATATAAATTAGGTTAATTTTATTTCATGTGATGATGGAGTCTCCTAGAATATTCACTATCCTTTGGTCCAGGCATAGCAAAACTATCAATATTTATTAACTATCCTTTGATCCAGGTGTAATTTAAATAAATACTAATGCTTTAAGTTTTGTGAAATCCTCTAATTAAAATATGCTATATTCAAAGCGCACTAAAATTCCTACATGCATATGAATTCTAATTCAATTCATGATACAAGGTATATAAATCAAGAAGCATCGACATAGACATACTTGGTCTGTATCATCTATGTCCATCAGATTACTTAGAAGATAGCTAATAATCTAAAAGCATTAAGAACAGATTTATATACTCCTCATGAATAAAATATAAAATTAAAAGCAAATCATACTAAATATTGCATCAAAAAGAGTGGCTACACCTTAGCCTTAGTAAAAAAAAATTTAGTTCATGGTAAAAGAATCAAAAATAGCAAATAAAATAAAAAGCATAATAAAAATCAAATAGTAAACTGCTTGTTTGCTGAAATTGATCGTCCGTTGCTCTTGGCGTGGAGAACTTGATGAAGAAGATCTGCTGATAGGTGTGCTGGTCATTGGAAAAAGAAAGAAAAAAGAAAGAAAAAGAAAATAAAAAGAAGAGCTCCCTCTTCTCTGTTTCTCCCTCTTTTTCTCCCTAAAAACTCTCGAACTCTCTCTTTGTTTTCTCTCTAAAAACTATGCTCTCCCTCAAAACTCTCTAAACCTCTCCCTGGTTGAGCCCCTCAAACCTCTCTCAACTGGCTGTTTCTCCCTTCACATCAAGCCTTTAAATAGAGCAGGGCCTTTAACAAAGAGTTTTGGAAAGAAATCCTATTGAAACTGGGTTTCAAAACTCCTAAAATCAGTCGAAGAGAAGTCTGGGTCATGCCTGACCTTCAGATTAGCATCCAATGATCGAAAAACCTCTTAAAAATCCCTCAAAATCTTCTAGATCAAATTGGATTAAACAGTAGCCATTCGATTGACCTCTTGATGGATTCAATGTCATCTGATCATGCTGAAGAAGGCTTCAGGCACTTAATTAAAAATTGGGAAATGAAATCAACTATCCGATCTTCATCGGCTGCTCTCTAGATCGTCTGTTAGCACCTCGATCTCTGCCATCCGATCAAATCCCTGTGCCAGCAACTATCCGATCCCACCTGCATCCCATGTAGACCAGTCATAAGCCAGGTTCAGCATGGACCATCCATCTATCAGCCAATCCCGTCACACACTAGTGCATGAAATCCCAATTTTGCCCCTGACCAGGTTACTATAGCAGTCCACCATATGCCATAAAAAAATCTAACATCAGTGTGACATCAACAGGGCCTTAGCGATTGGTCTAATTCTTTTATGATTAGGTCAGGCTGGTTTGCTGAGCCGATTTGAATCGAACTGGTTGATATTTTTTTTATTTTTTTATTTTTTTCTTTGAAAATTGATTTCAAGGCCAATTGAACTCCGTTTTGCTTAAAATTTATTTCATTTGAACTAGAAAATTAAGCTCTTCACATTGGTAGCCTTCTTTCCTACATAAGGTCAATAAAAATATCAATTTCTCAAAAATAAGATAAATTATTTTATAATTTAATACTTTAATTAGTGTATTTTTAGCACTTATCAGAAAGCCTCATAAAATAAAATATCAGTAGAGCTTCTATTATCAATCAAAATATAGCATATAGCATAATCAATAATATTCAAAGTGACTACAACTGCATCATTATGCAAAAATTGAACCCCTTGTGCATCTTTTTTAGTGAAAGTGATGGATTCTTTAGTCCTCTACTTCTTCGCTATCCCCGTCGATCCACTGGCCTCCCCCAGTCGATGTCCCATAGTGATTGTGTTGATGATTTTAAGTGAGGACCAATTTTCTTATAGTTCATCTCTCAAAGGTGGTTTAGGTTGCGGTAAGGCTTTTGGCCAATCTTTCCTCCTTTTTGGCCGACATCGAAGAAATCGGTCCAATCAGTCCCTTCTGATTAGCTCCTCAATCTCGTCTTAGAGCTAGATACATTCTTCAGTATCATGACCATGGTCATGATGGTATAGATAGTACTTATTGGGATTGCATTTGCTTGGATGAGATCACGTCTTTTTTGACCTTGGCAGTTGCTCTTTGATTTTCATCAGTACTTGAGTTTTTGGAGCATTCAAGAGGGAATAGTTGTAGAATCTTCTGGAAGGAAAGTTTTGCTGCATCCTCTAATGTGGGCTTCTTGGTCGATGAGCTCGAGATGGAGCTCGGGCTCGTCTGCGCTCTAGAGGGGTTCTAGAGTGCAGCCGAGCTTCACTCAACTTTTCTTCAAGTGCAGGCTTGCAAGATTCTTCCACCTACCGCTCTCTTATGGCCTCTTCATCATGAAGCTTAAAAACTTTCTCAACTTGGGCATAGCCCTCTGTCCGAGCTAGCATGTCGGCAAAGCCCTGGAGAACTTCTTCAGGAAAAAAAGAAGATCACTCTTTAAAAGGTCATCTTTTAGTGCAGCCATAATAATAGATTGGTCCAAGTTACGGACCTCTAAAATAGTAGCATTGAAACAGCTGACATAAGCTCGGATGAACTCTCCTTTCTTCTACTTAATATTGATAAGAGAATCCGAGCCTCATCTTTGACGTTGTCTTCTAATAAAGTGAGCTACAAACTGATGGCTCAACTGATCGAAAGAGTAGATGGTACCTAATTTGAGGTCTAAGTACTAATCTTTTACTGCTTCCTTCAAGGTGGAGGGGAAAGCTCAGCATAGAATGGTGTCCAGAGGGCCATGGAGCAGCATCATAGTCTAAAAGACTTTGAGATGGTCGATGGGGTCCGAGGTCCCATCGTAACTCTCAAATTGAGAGAGCTTGAAGCTCGATGGGATGGAGGGTCAGTGCAGACATCATCATTGTGGGTTGGGGTGGTATGGCAGAGCTCTTCGATCCGACGGTTCACCTCCTAAAGTTTTTGATCAAGAATATCATCTCGATCATGAACTTTAAAGTGCGGCTAGCTGAATGGAGGCAGAGACCTTCCAGGGGTGGAGTCATGCTCGAAATAGGAGCTATCTACTCTCTACTTTTTCCTTCCAAGATGCATAGGTAGACTTGCCCAGATAGGCCTTCCTTATGCTAGATTCTAGTGCTCTGGCGATAGTCTCTCCAGTGGTGCTGGTACCGAAGCTTGCTGCATGGCCTGCACTACTTCTATAAGACCCTTAACTTGCTACATCAATAGATTAAACTGCTCCAGATTCACCGCTACTTTCGGTGGAGGTGGTTGAGGTGCTGGTAATGGAGTCAGAGCAAGCTGATCCATTAGCTTCGAGTTGGATCTGGCAATAGAGGTGATGGATCACTGGGAAGGAGCCTTGCTGGGTGGCATATTACTAGAACAAAAATAGATCAAAGGTAAAGGATGAAAGAAGAGAGGAAGAAGATGAACTCGATTGAGTACTCCTTTAAGAATAAGGGCTAAGACTTTCTTTCTCTAGCACCAATCCTATTGGTGCAGAAAATAGATGGATGCTAGAGTTTACTAAAGTTGGAGAAGATGAGATCACCGACGAGTCCTGCAAGACGAAGATCTAGCTAGAGTTGGCTCCAGCAGGACCCTTCGATAGTCAAGTTAGTTTTTTAGCCAACAAGAATAGAATACATAGGAGAATTAGAGAAGCGAGGAGAGCTTAAGAGAGGAAGACGTATCTGAAGGGTCCCTTATATAGGCAGAGCTTGTAATCGAATGATAGTGATAGCTATAACGAAATGTCAAAAGGACGTTCAAGCCACTTAGAGTTTGTTACAGAGTATGGGCTATCATTTATCATGACTTGCTGGCGATTAAATTTTATTTGCCAAAGTTTGGATAGATAGTCAGAGACTTCTATGCTTGGTAGCAAGCTATTCATGTTGGGATAGAAAACTTAAAGTATGACTGGCCAAACTTGAAAGTTGGCTTCTAAGTAGCTGATGGCAGACTTGCGATTGAGTTCTAAGCCTAGATCCTACTGGTGCTACCTTTGGTAGCTTTTAGGAGCCTGGTCATCTTCAAGATTGGCCAAGAGTAGGTGTGGACATTCATATTGGAGGCCAAAGAGATGATGGTAGGCTCTTTAATGAGGACTGTGGCCAAGCCTTCTTAAGAAAGTTCGGCCAGGATAGTAGAGATCTGAGATTGACTTAAAGCTAGAATGGATGAGTACTGAGATTTGTTGCTTCTTAAGTGACCACTACTTATTCCAGGTTGAAGATCAGACTTGTGTTGATTGCAAAGTTCTCCAGCTAACTTAAGTTTGTCTGGCCAAGGTCCATGGTATTGCTTGGCAAGATCTGTGACTATCAAAGAGGAAGTTGGCTACCATCAGGAAGGAGTCAGGAGGACTCCCATTGAGGAGATCAGCCTGCACACGAGGTCGGGCACTCATGAGTTATTCTTGAATGAAGTTCTGAACCCAATGATCCTTGAAGTCTGATCTTTAAGGATTCGCCAAGACTAAAGGGTCGACTTGATTGAGGCTCGGGCTTGATTGTCACAACTCCAATCAATACTATATCAAGGTTGGACATCCCACTGGACTTCGATGTGAGCTATTTTACCTCCAATACTTATTCCCCTACTTTTGAGTTTAAAGTTTGGATGAAGGAGATACCAAAAATATGCGACTACCAAAGTCCTTTCTGACTTCCCGCCTTTAGAAGGTGGAAAATTTTGGCATTTTCAAACTAGCGCTGAAGCTTCTTTTAATGCTGAATAATCCAAAATGATCTCAATGTTTGAAAATCCCCATCCTCTAGCATGGAGCTCGATGTACAGCACTATAAAAGTCCTGTCAGACATCAGTTGTGGCCGTGATGAGTGGGACACATGATAGATGTGGTTTGGATGGAGGTGATCTGCAATCATAACTATTTCTGATCTTTTTTGACTATTTAAATTTCTTCTCCTCCTCTTTCTTTCTTCATTCTAATCCTTCTTCTCCACTCATTCTTTTTGCCCTTCATCTTCTTCGAGCCTGAGAGCTTTGCTTCATTCTCCCTATGGCACCCTCCTCCGTTCATCTTTCATTTTTTTAGCTGCATCTCTGACTCCTCCGATTGCTTTAAGTTAGTGTCCTAACCCTTTCTTTAAATTTTCTTGCCTGCTCTTTTGTGCTTTGATACATAGGAGTTTCTTAGGGGTGGAGTTACTGTTCTCTCCTATTCATCGAGTTAGCCTGCTAATTTTCACTGATTTTTCTAGATTTTGTTTAATCCAAAATGTCTTCTGAAGTCTGTTGGTCTAGCAGTTCTAGGACCCCAACCAACCCAAACTTTCCAAATCCTGGTCCTAGGGAGGAAGCCATGCTCATAGAAGTACCTCATCCAGCCTTTATTCCCAAAACCATTCCTTGCTTTGTTTCCCCTGAAGATCTTTCCATTATTACAATCCATTATAGGGTTCCTTCAGAATATGAACTGGAGCTTCCTAAGTCGAGCAGCCGAGCTTGTGCCCCTCATTCGGATCGCTTCTATTTATATTCTGATGCTCTTCGTACTAGATTGAGACTTCTCCTTTCTCCTTTTGTTGTAACTTTTTTTCCACTTCTTAAATATATCTTTGGCATCAGTTGTTCCAAACTCCTTTAAATTCATCATAGGATTTCTTGCTCTTTGCATTTCAACTAAGGTTCATCCTATGATTTCCTTGTTCTAGACTTTTTTTACCCTTAAGCATCATCCTTATGCTAAGAACTGATGGTACTTGTCTTCTCAATTCAGCAAGAAGGGATTGTTTAAAGGTGCCCCTTCCTCAATTCATAATTGAAAGGGATTCTTCTTTATTTTTTGTCAATCTTTAGAATTAGAGCTTCCTTCTTAGGGTCAGTTGAGAGACTCAGTCCGTAGAGCTCTTGGATTAAAAAGAAAGGACCTCGATTCCACCACCAAATTGAGAAACTATAAAGCTCCTTCTCTGTCTGAATTAGTTGATGGTCAAACCTTATGCAATCTCGGCCTAAGCTCGTTCAATCCAAAAGGTATATGTTTACATCTTCTTCTACTCCTTTTATCCTACTTTTAACCTTGGCTTACTGCTGCAAAGATGACTTTGGAAGAACTGAAGTGATTGTCCAAAGAACTTCGAGCCTATAAAAGAAAGGGCAACGAACCTGGGGAAACACCTAAAAGAGCAAAGCTTGACGATCCAAGCTTGGTTGCTCTAGCTCAAACCATTTCTACTCCTAAGGCTGTAGTGCCTCCAACGACCTTGAGTCCGCCTGTCGAGGTCCCAATCCTAGCACCCCCTATCAAAAAGGAAAAGAAGATGGGAAAGAAGAGGAAGAAGATACTCGCTAAGAAAGCTTGGCCTCAACACAACTCTAGGGAATCCAATGGTGATAGCATCAACTGGAAGAATGCTTCTTTTCATGATTGGAAAGTCATCAAGTCCCTGGTTGATGGGTGTATTCTACCAAACATCGTGGATAGGATTGTCCTCACTGACCTTGAGCAGCAGATGAAAGACTCTTTTGGGGCTTTCCTTATGGTAGTTGTCTTTTCCCTTTTTAAGCTCCACTGTGTGTTCTCGTATGACACAACTGACTTCGTCACTTATAGATGGGCCACCAATTGATCGCCAACATCAAGATGATCAACATTCAAGAGGCCAAGACCTCGAAGGCTGTGAAGGCTCATGAAGAGTATAAGGTCAAGGTCGATCATCTACTGAAGGAGAGTTCTACAGAAGTTGAGCATCTCTAAAGGGCACTTAGAAATGCCGAACAAGCCTTGGCGGAGATGAAGGAAGAGTTGGCTTTAGAGGCAGAAAGGAAAAAGAAGGTGGAAGCTAAAGTTGCTAAGGGGGAAAGACGAATTGCTGAATCCAAAGAACAAACTATCTTGGATTTTAAGGCTTCAAAAAAACTGAAAGATATAAAGATTGAGTTTGCCAAGGAAGCCTTCATCAAAGGATTCAAGCTCTGTCAGAGGAGGGTCATTGAGAAAATTCCCGACCTAGATCTTGGCTTTCTAGTAGGAGAATCTTCTGACAAAAAGGCAGAATCTTTAGCTACTGGTGCCGATCTTCCATCTGTCAAGCCTGCTGCTGCAATCTTCGAACCTACCAGAGAGCTAGAGACTGCCAAGGATGCACCAAATTTGTTTGCTGTCCCACCTCTAGAGGTCGGAGATTTTTGACAACTGTATTTTTTCTTTTTCTTCTACCCTTCATGTACTCAAATATTTTAGTTAATAAAATTGAATTTCTTTTTTCATCATATCATTGTGTTGTGATACTTTTATATATTAAGCATAGTCTCTAGTTGAAGTGGAACCACTACCTCAGGGCATACTCCTGAAGGCCCACATCAAGAATTTAAGGAAGAAAGTTTGTCAAGTCAATAAGAAGTTGAAAAAAAATTGAAGACAAACTCCAAAAATCCAAGAAAAATTATGCTGAAGCTGCTATCAAGATCAACCACCTTCATTAGTCATCCAAATAATTTTTCAAAGAATACACCGCTAAGAAATATCACCTAAGTGAAGAGCTTGAGAAAACTAGAAAACATGCCAGCAAAAAGTCTTGGACTTTAACCACAAAAGTCAGTTTTCTTAAAATCAAACTTAGAGTAGTGAAGAAAAAAGTTTTGCTAATAGAGGGAAGCTCAACATGGTCTACTGACTGAGAAGAATATGGCTGAGATTGGTCTAAAAGATTCTCTGAGGTTCAAAGTCAACTACACGCAGCTGAGGATTCATATAGCAGTTACAAGCTCGATTGTAGTAACCAAATTGCCGAACTTCAATGGACAGTTCAGAAAGTTGATGAGGAGATTGCTCGACTTTGAAAGTGGTTAGCAGATTGGACTCAAGCTAGCTCGAGTAGAGATTCAGAGAAAATTGCGATCCTAAAGGGCATCATGGGAAGTCTTTCTAGAATTCATGAAAGGATAAAGCTGAGCTGCTCCAACTCAAGATTCAAATGGCCTATTAGGAGAATGTAGTGAAGGATGCTGAAGCCAAATTGGAGGTTCTATGGAAAAGACTGAGGGAGGCTGAGGAGGATATACGAAGAGTTTGGAAGCTGCTCGGCAAAAGTTTGGCTGCGAGAAAAGAGCTTGAAGATAAGGTTAATGATTTGAAGCACTCTCTTATAATGGTTGGAGCAAATAGTCCAAAGTCCGAATAGGACTTTATCTTATTCTCTTTCTTTCTCTTTTTTTTTATTGGTCTTGGAGACTACTTGTACTAAAATTTAATATTAATGAAATCATACTTCTTTCAACCATCTTTGTGTCATGTTTTAATCTAGTATTCATGGAACTCCTTGCTCTTGTACTGTGTCTGATGTTGATGTTGCTTTGGAGTGATGATCTTGTCCCAATATCTCATAAGTATGTCCCCCTTCATTTATGAACAAGGATCTTCCAAAGTCGTTTAGGAATTAATTGTTTAGGAATTAATTTTTCTTCCAATTTAGAAATCAAGATTTTTATGTCCTTTGTAAAGATCTTCACCCACATCAGGATGAGGTCCACCTCTTATTCCTGATGTGGTTTTCTTTTACTCTTGTTAGGATGAGGTCTACCTTCTATTCCTAATAAGGTTGCTAGAGCACAAAGAGGCCGTTGAGAGGGCCTCTTCTCAGTACCTCCTACTTAAGAACTAAAGATCTTTAATCCTTTGTAAGGATCTTCATCCACATCAGAACGAGGTCCACCTCCTATTCCTAACATGGTTGGCTTTTACCTTTATTAGGATAAGGTCCACCTTCTATTTCTAACAAGATTGCCGAGTTATAAAAGGACCGTTGAGAGGGCCTCTTCCTGTTATCTTCTATTTAAGAATCAAAAGCCTTCACTCTTGTTAAGACAAGGTTAACCTCCTATTTAAGAATCAGAGGTCTTCATCCTCGTTAAGATGAGGTTAATCTCTTATTTATGTTTAAGAATCGAAAGCCTTCACCCTTGTTAAGATAAGGTTAACCTCCTAGTTAAGAATCAGAGGCTTTTACCCTC
This sequence comes from Cocos nucifera, assembly GCA_006176705.1. NCBI lineage: Eukaryota > Viridiplantae > Streptophyta > Magnoliopsida > Arecales > Arecaceae > Cocos > Cocos nucifera. The sequence goes on along the minus strand of QRFJ01001864.1, from coordinate 20,419 downwards.
ATTAAGATGAGGTTAACCTCCTGTTTAAGAATTGAAGGCCTTCTACTTCATTTAAGAATGAAGTTTAGTTGAATAATTTCCTTCCATCATTCAATTCGCACAAAAAATAGAGATGTTAAAATAAAAAAAATTTATTGAAGTGAGGTCATTGATAATACATTTGTAAATTCTTCAAGTTTCAGGGTTGCGGGAGTGTTTCCCCTCCAAGCTCCTTCAGATATTAAGTTTTTGATTGGACAATTTCTATGACCTCATAGGGGCCTTCCCAATTTCGAGTGAGCATGCCTTGATTTTGTAGCTATGAGATGTCTACTCATCATAGCAACAAATCTCTAATTTTAAAGGTTTTACTTTTGACTCTGGAGTTATAATGTCGTGCCACTTTTTATTTGTAAGCTACCATCCGAATTTGGGCATTTTTCCATATTTTTTCCAATAGATCAAGATTTATCCTAAGATCCTGTGAATTATTCTATTCATCGAAGGCTTCAACTCATGCTTAGGAAAGTTCAAGTTCAATTGGTATAACTGATTTAGTCTCAAATGCTAGGGCAAATGGAGTCTCTCCAGTTGGCAACCTCTAAGTGGTTCTGTAAGTCTAAAACACATGATAAAGTTCATCCATCCATGTTTCTTTTGCTCGCTCAAGTCTTGCTTTTATCCCTTGTAGCAGAGTCCTCTTAATAACTTCGACTTCACCATTTGCTTGAGAGTGGGCTACAAATGTGAAGTGATGCAAAATATTCAAATCTTCGTAGAACTCGACAAACTTGGCTCCTGCAAACTGGTGACCATTATCAATAATTAAAGTCCAAAGTAAGCCAAATCTATATACTATTGACTATCAGATGAAGTCCTGCACTTTCACCTTAGTAACTTTTGCTAGAGGTTCAGCCTCAACCCACTTGGTGAAATAGTCCACTGTCATCAGAAAAATTTTCATGGTCCAGATGCAATGGAAAATGGCCCAAGTATATCCATTCTCCATTGCATGAATGGCTATGGAACACTTAAAGGAGTGAGTTGGGAAGTCGGTGGTCTTTGAATATTGGTGTTCCTTTGATACCAATCGCATTTTCTTACATATTCAGCTGCATCTTACTGCATAGTCGGCCAGTATTATCCTTGACGGAGTAGTTTATAAGATAATGATATGGCTCCGAGATGATTTCTACATATTTTTTCAAAAACTTTCCTCAAGATATAATTGGCTTGGGATTGCCGAAGGCACTTGAGAAGCGATAAGGACTAAGATCTCTTATACAATTTATTCTCATATAAAATGTAGCGGAAGTCCTGATTTCTCAATTTTTGGGCTTTTTTGGGATCTCTAGGGAGAATGCTATCTTTGAGATACTAAATTAATGGATCAATCCAACTAGGTTCATGGTCGACCTACATCACCGCTTGGGATTCCTCCAAACTCGAGTGCTAAAGGACTTCAAAGAAAACCTTCTTTGGAAATTCATTTGGGACCAAAGTAGCCAACTTGGATAGAAGATCAGCCTTAGAATCTCTTCTCTTGGGATCTGCTGGATATCAAAATTACTGAAGGCTGAGGTTAAACTTTTTACCTTGTCCAAGTACTTCTTCATACTTTTCTCTTGGGCTTCATAGCTACCATTAACCTATCCTACAACTAGTTATGAGCCATTGTTGACCTTTACATGATTCATCCCTAATTTCTTAGGTATTCTCAATCCTGCAATTAGGGCTTTATATTCTACTCTATTATTGGTAGTGAAAAATTTGAAGCATAGTACATATTCAATAATGACTCCTTTCAGATTGATAAGAATCAAACCTATACCTTCTCCAGATCCATTGGACGAATTGTCAACATGCAAAATCTAGAAATCTTCAGGAAGGTCTGCTTCTTTTTCAGGAGAGTTGGGCTGCAAAATAGGAGCACAGACTTCTTGTTGCTTAGGCTCAATCGGATCAAAAATGGTGCATTCCACCATGAAGTCGGCTAGTATTTAAGCTTTAATAGACGATCGAGGTTGAAACTTGATATCAAAGTCCATGAGTTCTTCTAAAAGTATCTGATCGGTGAAGAATAGCTTTTATTAGTTGATCTATGAGGAGTATCACTTTATGCCCTTGAAAGTAGAGTCAGAGCTTCCTTACTGCAATTAACAAAGCACAGGTTAACTTTTCTAATTTAGTATATTTTGTTTCTGCATCCCTCAAAACCTAGCTTATATAATAGATCGGCATCTGAATTTTCATCTCTTCCCTAATTTGAATGGCTCCAATGGCTGCGGAAGATACTATCAAGTATAGGAACAACTCTTTTCCAAGCTCGGGCTTAGCAAGGATGGGAGGTGAGCTAAGGTAGTTCTTTAACTCCTCAAATGCTTACTAACATTCGGGGATCCAACAAAAGTTCTTTGGTTGCTTGAGCACTTGGAAGAAGGGCATGCAATATTTTGTTGACCTCGAAATAAAGCAATTTAGCACTACAATCTTCCCTGTTAGGTGCTGGACTTCTTTTATCATCTTTGGGGCTACCATTTCTTGGATGGCTCGAATCTTTTTAGGATTTGCCTCGATGCTGCACCTTGACACCATGAATCCTAAGAACCTCCTCAAAGTTACTCCAAAAGTGCACTTGGTTGGATTCAGCTTTATTTTATACTTCTTAAGTGTGTTGAATATCTCCTCAAGGTTGGCAAAATGATTCATTGAAGATCAGCTCTTGACAACCATGTCATCCACATAAACCTCTATATTATAGCTAATCTACTCTTTGAAGATCTTATTCACCAGATGTTGGTATGTTGCACCTATATTTTTGAGTCCAAAGGGCATAATCCTACAACAACAGAGACCACGGTCAATAATAAAAGTAGTTTTCTCCTCATCTTCTAGCACCATCTGGATTTGATTATAGCTAGAGATAGCATTGATGAAAGTTAGGAGCTCATGGCTCAAGGTTGCATTTACTAGTTGATCAATTCTGAGTAGGAGGTAGCTATCCTTTGGCTAGGTCCTATTCAAGTTAGTGAAATTTATACACATCCTCCATTTGTCGTTCGCTTTCTTTACCAAAACCATATTAGCAATCCAATCTAGGTAAGAAACTTTTTGGATGAATCTGGCCTTTAGGCTTATCAACCTTGTCTATAATCACCTTTTGCTACTCGGGTGTAAAGTTGCGCTTCTTCTGCTTCACAGATCAATTTTTTAGATCTACACCTAGGCGATGTTCCATTACTTCAGTATCAATCCTAGACGTATCTGCAGGAACCTAAACAAAGACATATGCATTCCTTTGTAGAAAGGTGATGAGCCGCTTTCTGACTTCTTCCTCCAAATTTGAGTCAATCTAAATAGTGTGGTCCTTATTTCCATCATTCAAAGAGATGGCAACAAGGTCATCAATTGGTTCCCTCTATTCTTCAGTCAAATCATCATGGACATCGAGTCCATCCACCGAACAAAGGTCTGGCTGCTTCCCTCCTTGCAAAGTAATTATGTAGCAGTGATGTGCCAAGGTCTGATCTTCCCTGACTTCTTTGACTCCTTATTCTATTAAAAACTTTATCTTCAAATAGTAAGTTAAGACCATAGCCCATAGTGTGTTTAAATTAGATCGGCCAAGAATCGCATTGTAGGTAGAAGTTGTCTTTACCATCAAAAAATCAACTTAAGCTCTGGATTGCTTTGGATACCGACCTGCCACAACTGGTAAAGTAATTATTCTTTCAATTGGTATAGCATCATAAGTGAATCCTACCAATGAAAAGTTCATAGGTCATAAATAACTATCAGATATAGACATTTTGGAGAAAGCATCATAAAATAAAATATTAGTAGAGCTTCTATTATCAATCAAAATGTGGAGTACATCATAATTAGAAATATTTAAAGTGACTACAACCATGTCATTATGTAGAAACTAAACCCCTTGTGCATCTTCTTCAGTGAAAGTGATGGATTCTTCAGCTCTCTACTTCTTCGCTATCCCTACCTACCCACTGGCCTCCCCTAGGCGATGTCCTTTAGTGATTGTGTTGATGATTCCAAGTGGAGGCCGATCTTCTTGCAGTTCATCTCTTCGAGGTGATTCAGGTTGCAGTAGGGCTTTTGGCTATTCTTCCCTCCTTTCTGGCCAACATCGGAGGAATCAGTCCAATCAGCCCCTTCTGATTAGCTCCTCGATCTCATCTTAGAGCTAGACACATTCTTCAATATCGTGACCATAGTCACGATGGTACAGACAATACTTATTGGGATTGCACTTGATTGAGCGAGACCGCATCTTTTTCGATCTTGGTAGTTGCTCCTTGATTTCCATCAGTACTTAGATTTTTTAAGCTTTTAGGAAAGAATAGTTGTGGAATCTTCTAGGAGGAGAGTTTCACCGCATCCTCCAATCCAGGCTTCTTGGTCGATGAGCTCGAGATGGAGTTCGAGCTCATCTGCACTCTGGAGGAGTTCTAAACTGTGGTTAACTTCACTCGACTTTTCTTCAAGTGCGGGCTTGCTAGATTCGATCTCCTGCCTACCTCTCTCCTATGGCTGTTAAAAAATATGTAGGATTTCATGCTTATATTTCAAAACTTTTTTAAAATCTGATGCAGCAGAAGATATAGATTAAACTATTTAATCTACTAATGCATGTGATCTAATCACTAAACCCTACATCTAGGACCTACAACATGTTATAATGCAAACATAAATCTAAAATTAAATAAGGATAATTGGTATTAATCATATCAATACCTAGATCTAAAACTATTTTAGAAACCTTAGAACATATCTAGATCAAGAAAAGATCGAATCTCTTACCTTCACGCAAGTCGAGAACATCATGATTGAATTCTAATATTGTCCTTTATTGCTTGGAGCTGCACAGTGCATCTGGCCTCTATAGGTAATCCATACAAGGCTGCAACACAGATCAGAGGATCATCGAATGAAGATCCGCTCGAAATGCTAGCTTCTTATGGATCCCTCCTAATGATCAATCTAAAAAATAGTCTTCGGATCTCTTGAATACTCCAATAGATGAAGAATAAAAGAAGGATTAAAGGAGAAATCCAATCTTGGATCTCTTAAAAATTAGAAAATAAAAGGCTAAGAAAAAATCCTAAGAGAAGACACATCTTCTCTTTCAGGACATCAACTATTGATATCCTAAATATATCTCTATGTCAGGACAAGAGGAGACCTTCTCCTCTAGAAATTTTTCATGCCTTCTCTTCTTTTCTCTTTGATTTTTTCACATAAAAAATCTCATAAAAAGATGGAGAAGAAGGGCTCTTAAAGAAATCCTAAGAGAAGACTTTCTTCTCTTCTTCGTCTCATCAGGACATGATCAGATCATGTCCAAAATAGATCACCATGCCCCAATTTCTTGGAGCACCAATCCTCCATGCCCTCTCCCTTCCTCTCTCAGATCTTTCTCCCAAAAAAATCTCACAAAAAAATAAGACATAAAGGATCTTGAAAGAAACTCCCAAGAGAAGATAATCTTCTCTTACCTTTTTCTCTACAAGACATCAATAATTGACATCTTAATGAAGCCTCTCCTCCAAGAAAATTTGTGCCCCAACCTCCCATGCCTCCTCCTCTTTTTTCTCTATTTTTTCATGAATTTCTAGGGATTTTTCATATCCACCTCCTATCAAATAGAAGGCATCAAAGTTATACTTCTAATTTTTTGGCATGAGTCACCTAGTTCCCACATCCAAAGGGAGGGAAAACACAGAAAAAGGGAGCACATGAAATTAATAGGTGGCATGGAAGAAGGGAGGGAGTTTTAGAGAACTAGGAGTTTATCACATAGAGTTCTAATCAAAACCAACTTTGAAAATTTGATCAAGTTAAATTTAATTCAAAAAACTCTAGATAGGGGGCATGGAGAACTCTCTAAGGCATGGAATGTTTCACATAAACATCTAAAAAAATTCAAGAGGGTGTGGAATCTCTTAAGTAGTGCAACGAAAGAGGAGTCCTAGTCTAACTAGGACTTTCTTATTTTGACTAGCTCAAAATCTTTTGAACCCAATTTAAAATAATTTTTAAGTCAACCTAATTAATAGGCAATTCTAATCTAATTAAAAGTCTAATTAAATTAGATTAAATTAAATTTAAATTTAATTTAATTTTTAATTAAATTAAAAATTAGGTACACTCAAGTCCTAATTGAATAGGGACTTGTTCTCTCTTGCAAATGGCTTATCCAATAAACCAATTAGACTTAATCCAACTAAGTCTAAATCAATTCTAATTAAATCTAATTTAATTGAACTTGATATTAGTCCAATTACTCAATCACATTGAGTCAATTAGCAATCCAATTGCTAATTGATCCTCCTATAATACTTGCACTTAATCGATCATTAATCGCGTTGATCATTCGATCATTGAATGATTCTCAATTATCGATCAACCATCTAATCAGATAACAACCACTTATGTGTGTAGCCTCATAGGTTCGAACCTAAGTCAGTAGCATAGAAATTAATTCTGTACCAATTGAAACAATCATCTAGCAATGATATCCGACGTCCAGATAGGTCGAATGTATGCAAAGTAATAATCTTAGAATCCTGGCCTATGGTTATCATATAATTCATCCATTTGACTAATAATTCTCAAGATGACTTCGAGTTAGCTGTCAACACTCATATAAGTCATCTATATTGTATCTCAAAATTTTATAAATTTCGTGACTCCTTATGAGGATTATCCAGGCCTAGATTTTGCTAAATTGAAACATAGCGAGACATTCGCTTCCTGAACTTAATCAGGAGTTGTCAATCCCATCTTGACTCACACACCAACTCTACAAGTATTTGACTATATCCAAAAAACTTCCATTGCTATATTAGAAATATAGATAGGTTGGCACCAAGGTATAGTGAGTTGCTTGCAAGAAACCATGGTGATCTTAGGTTGGAGGGATATTTATATCCATTGGCCTTAGCTAGCTACTCTTGATAGTAGAGTGCTATATTAGTCACATTCAGTGTAGATGTACTTTTACATTCCATCTAGATGCCATACCAGTATCTCCACATAATTTGGTTATGAGGACAACTAACGCATATGGCATACAGCGATCTACACTTGATAAGTTATCATCCTTATTAATAACTTGTTATTTGATCATGAACAATTTAAGAACTATCCAATAAATCCTTCTTTATTGATTAATTATAGTTCTAAGAACTTCATCATAAAGTAGGAGTTCATTTAAGGAAGATAAAATTTTTATGATGAATAAGCTAAATAATTATTATTATTTAATATTTATATATTAATTCCATCATCTACCACTTAGATGATTGGCTTTAGGATATATTTTCTAACAACTCTCACTTGGACTAAAACCAATCAGAATGATATCAAATATCCTATCTTTCACTTGACTCATAAAACTCCTTAGTTTCGAGGCTTTAGCAAATGGGTTGGTCAAGTTCTTATTTTTCGTCGATCTTCTAAAGGTTGGTGTCACCCTGATCTAAAATCAAAAATGATAGCAATATAGAGTATGCTATTCCAATGGTGCATCTTTGGTTCTTTAGCCTGAGCTATGGCTCCAGTGCAGTGATAGGACTAGACCATCATTGGAGGTTGTCACTCCCAACCTATTAAGAAATCTAACAACTATACAGCCTACATGATAGTATCAGATGCCATGATGTAATCTACATCACTAACAGAATAGGTTATAATATTTTGCTTAGAACCTTTCCATAGAGTGCTAAACTAATTAGGGTAAATTCATGACCTCATACTCTCTTGCTTTCATCTTGATCTAACTAAAAACTAGAATCAAAATATCCCATAAGTTTTAAGTCAGTATCTGTTGGGAACAAATCCTTGCTACTTGAAGAATGCAAAAACAGCAATAAGGATCCAAGGAAAGAGATGGCTAACCTATGAAACCCTAGAAAACCCTAAGGCATGGAGAAGAGAGGAAGAACAAGAGAGGAAGAAAGAAATTTTAGGAAGAAAAGGTTTGTATTGATTCTGTGTCTATTTACAAAACTCAGTACAAAATATATATACCTAGTCAAATAAGATCCAACCTAAAAAACTCTCCTAGCTAACCTAATGTGATGCACTCTCCGAGCCCATGTACATCCATGTCTCCCATGCACACACCCATTGGACAAATTCTAGTCCAATCCATAGGTTAGCCCCCTTAGGACCTTACAAACCAAGGCCCTAAGTTCCTAGGATTAAACCCAATCCTAGGCCAGAGTAGAACCACATTCTATTCTATTCACAGCTCAAGCCGGCTCGGTAAGCAGTCTGGTCAGCTTGATGGTGATGTCTCCTGCAAGAGCCCAAATCACCACTCTCTGTTCTACTGCTCGAGCCAGCTCTCTCAGGATTCATGTTGGCTCAGCTTCTACTTGAGTTGGCTCTAGTATGAATCGAGCCAGCTCTTCCAGCATGTCAACCAGATATGCTTTTTGGACTTCTGCTCAAGCCAGCTCTTTTAAAATTTGGGCTGGCTCATCTTTAGCTTGGGCTAGCTCTTCTGCAGCTTGGGCTGGCTCTTCTGATAGGATCCAAGCCAGCTTTTTTGAAGCATTTGTCGAAGCTTTCCAACGGTTGATTCCATTCGCTCCTTGCTCTCTTTTTATCTGCTTCCAAGGCTTGAGAGCACCATACTTGATCTCACAATCTCCACCTTGGTGCTCCTAAGTTCTTATGAACTTAGCTCTATTCGACAACCCCATCAATACCATATAATTGTAAAAGGGATTCCATGGATGTACCTTTATGAGCACATCAACTAAATTTTTCTTGGTGTGAACCTTCACCAGCTCCACTTCACCATCCTCCACTAGCTCTCTGATCCTATGGTATCTGATATCAATGTGCTTGGTCCTTGCATGATACATAGAGTTCTGTGTGAGCAATAAAGCACACTGACTATCACAATGCATTCTAACTGCATCTTATGGAAATTCCATCTCCAGTGCCAAGCCCTTTAACCATAGAGCCTCCTTCGTTGCCTTCATAATGCCAATATATTGTGCTTCAGTAGTGGACAAGATCGTAATTGACTGCAAGCAAGATCTCCATAAGACTGAACCTTCATATAAGCTGAATACAAAACCTGTAGTCAAGCATCGAGTATCCATATCTCCACCAAAATCTACATCCATAAATCCCTCTATTAGTCCTTGAGCTTCCTTAGACATGTTAGGATGTTCCTTAGCACCTTCTCGCTGACCATAGTAGATGCCGATCCCAACTAAACCTACCAAGTATCTGAAGATACCATCTAGTGCTCTCCAGTGCTCCTTTCTAGGCTTAGCCATAAATCTGCTTCCTTGACTCACTGCATGGGCTAAATTCGTCCTACAACATACCATAGAGTATATAATACTTTCCATACCAAAAGCATATGGAACCTTTTCTATCTCCTGAATTTCCATCTCAGTCTGAGGTGACATGGTCTTAGGAAGTCTAACATGCCTGGTTAGTGCTAGCTCAGCCGGTTTGGCCTTCTTCATTCCAAATCTCTCCAAGACCTTCTTGATATATCCTTTTTGAGATAGATGTAGCAGCCTCTTAGTTCTGTCTCTAACAATTTCCATACTAAGGATCTTCTTTGTAAGCCCCAAGTCTTTCATCTCAAACTCCTAAGATAAAGTTCCTTTCAACTCCTGCACAACTTCCTTACTCTTACATGCTATCAGCATATCATTTACATACAAGAGTAAGTATATCCAAGATACATCTTTCAGAGACCTCACATATACACATGAGTCATGATCGCACCTAGAAAGTCCAATACTTCTCATATAAGTGTCAAACCACTTATACCACTGTCTAGGAGACTGCTTCAATCCGTACAGTGATTTCTTCAGTAAACAGACCTCTCTCTCTGACCTAGGCTCCCTGAAGCCATGTGGCTACTCCATGTATATGTTCTCCTCCAAATTTTCATAAAGGAATACTGTTTTAACATCCATTTGCTCTAGTTCCAAATCATGAGCAGCAACTATACCCAACATCACCCTAATGAACATATGTCTGACAACTAGAGAGAAGACTTCTGAGTAATCAATCCCTTTTCTCTGTAAGTACCCTTTGGCTACTAGCCTAGCCTTGTACCTCACTCCACCTTGCTCTGAAGGTGCCTCTTTTCTAGTAAAAATTCATTTGGAGCCAATGGATCAAGCATCATCTGGTAGATCCACCAGCTGCCATGTCCAATTTTTCTTAAGAGACTCCATCTCCTCCATCATGGCCTGCATCCATGACTCTCGATCCAAACTCTCCATGGCCTCCTCAAAACTCTCTGGATCTCCATTGGTAGTGATGAGAGCATAGAAAATAGTCTAATCAATGCCATATCGCACCGATTTATGAACAATATGCTTTGGCTTATGCAATGCCACTCTCCTTGTGATATCCTGCAAGTCTACTGTCTGTGGCTACCTTGAAGGAAAAATCCTGATTTTCCGAATCAGGTTCGTTCAAATCTAATCAGATCAAGAGATATATTTCAAAAATTTTTCTCTTTGATCTAGATAAGATCTGAAATATTTCAGATATGATTATTATTATTTTAGAAATTAAATAAAATCTAGATAAATTAAATTAAATTTAATTTACCTTGATATGGGTAATCCTATTACCCATTGATGATCCTGTATGCAGCGAAAGGTTCTGGATCTAGCCATGTAAGTGCCTGACCTCTATCGATATCCACTCGAACTGGATCTGGAGATCCTCTTCTTCTCTATCATGTCTCCAAAAATTAGATCTGGATCTGATCTAGAGAATCTTCAAAACTCTTTTTGAAGATCAGCAGTCGTCCTTTGCAGCAGTGCAGCCTTTTAGCTTTCAATCGCCTTTCTTTGATCTGGATCGCACCAACCAAAAATCCAAAACTCCTTTTGGACGTGGAGAGGAAGGGGAGAAGGTGGTTTGGCATGGAGGAAGAGGGGAGAGGCAGCCTTGGGGCATGGGGAATTGTGATTCCTTTCAATCACTTCCAATCCCTATCTGGGTTGGGCGCAGGATCTTATTTATAGACTGTCTGTGATCCAACTTCTCTTCTTCCCAACCAATCATAACTCTTTATGAAATCAGATCTAAATCTGATTGGTGGGAATAGAGTCCCCTGGATTCCTCCTTAGAGGGTGCCTAAGATCAGTCAAAGTTGGTTCTTAGGAGAACTCTAATTGGAATCCAAAAAGGAGATGGAGTCCCTATCCAACAGGGACTCCTAGGCGCCTCCAACTTGGGCACACGCCAAGGGTGGCGTGCGCCCTCTTCCTTGCCAGGTTCAGGTAGGGAGAGAGGCCCCAACCAGCTCTCCAATAGGCGTGTGACATGTGGTCAAAAGTCAAAGTGTCAATGGTCAACATTTGACCAGTCAAAGGTAGACTTTTGACCAAAGTCAAAGAACAAGAAATGGCAGGTGACCAAAAATGGCAGGTAATGTCTTACAAAATAAGACAACATTTTTTAACTTGGACAACCTCCAGTCAGACCATATGAAGGCCTCTGATTGAGCACAAACTCCTTTGGCTCTGTCAGGACAACTTATTTATGATAGCAAAAGAAGAACGTTAGGTTCAACCGAGTGCTAGCACGATTTCCTTGAACCTAATTGAATCTCATTCAGATCAATTGAACTGAATCAGTTCAATTGATGATTACCAGATTCAAACCCTTATTTGTGTGACTCAGTTAGGTTCAGTTCGGTATGGTAATGGAATATGTCATGATCTCTATCATCGACATCATCGAAACTCCTTTCGATGGATCAAAACTCTTCTGATTCGAACAGTTAGAATGATCGATCATCTAAATCATTCTAATTACTCCCAAAATCCACCAGTGACACCTAGCAGTATATGGTGGCAACCCATCAGAGCTGAATGCAAACCTCTTGGTGTAACTACCTATGCGATTAAGTCCTTCTATCTTGAGCCCCGATCAGATTAGGGTTAAGGTAAACTCGTCAAACCCTAGTTTCTATCATATGATGTAATCATTCGATTCGAGTCCGATGTGAAAATCTAAATAGAAACTCTTTCTATTATTTCACTCTGCCATGGCCATGGATTTCTGGACTTGATTCTCATGATCATCATAGGGCTGCTCCTCTACCACCGAGGTAGATAGATTCCATCTTGATGCAATCCAGTTCCTACAATAAACATGCTATAGCCAATATACACCTCAGGATTCCGAATGGCTAGGAGATCGAGTAATGGTGTAGTCAAGCTATAACACCCTCAAGGTGAACTATCGATGCACCTCAGGTCAAAGAACCAGACACACTACTACAGCATCGAGTTAGTTATTAATGAGAAGGTAGACTCCCTAATGACTACTCGAGGTGGTCACGCTCAGTGCCCTTGTTCTCTAACGAGTACCTGTACTCTTACTCCGGTGTCTCCACACCGTAGACTCAAGATTCATCTACTAAAGAGAAGCGATTATACACCAACCTTCTGGATCAATCACCATCCTCGTGATGATCCTATGGTCAGGAGCATTTTATGAGTTAATAATGATTATTCATGTCTTAAATTTTCAACTCTTGAAAATATGAATTATCATTACCATTAACTCAAAGAATGTATCACAGACACTAAATACACATATGTGATAGAAAATAACCCATTTTATTTATTATAGTCATAATTACAATTTTACCCCTATAAGTGTATTACAAGTATCAGCCAATTCTGGCTTCTAGGGCACATATATCTAACAATCTTTCACTTGTCCTAAAGTCAATTGACTACAAGTCTAAGTCCCATCTTCTCAAGGTGGACTTCGATCTTCTGCTGGCCCAACGGCTTTGTAAGTGGGTCTGCCACATTGTCTGTGGAGTTGACTCTCTTGACCTCAACGTAACCCTATTCGAGATAATCATGGATGTGGTGGTATCACCATTTGCTTGGAACTCTTCCAGCTGACAGCACTATCATTGCACACAAACGGATTCCCAAATGTCGACTTTCGATCATCTATATCAGACATGAGATCCGAGTCTGTGTATCCCTGGACTTGGAGTTCTCCATTACCAAAGACCAACATCATATCCTTAGTTCTTCTTAAGTACTTAAGGATACATTTCATAGAAGTTCAGTGTTCTTCATCTGGATTTGACTGATATCTACTTGTGATACTCACAGCATGGGCTATATCAGATCGTGTACATAGCATGGCATACATGAGGCTTCCTATTGTAGAAGCATAAGGGATCTTGCTCATGCATTCTATTTCCTCAGGTGTGCTGGGGCACATCTTCTTGGAAAGATGAATACCATGTCTGAAGGGTATTAATCCCCTCTTAGAGTTTTCCATACTAAACCTCTTTAGTACTTTCTCTATGTACATCTTCTGTGAAAGTCCTAGCATCCTATTCGATCTATCCCTATAGACCTTAATTTCTAGAATAAAGGATGCTTCGTCTAGGTCTTTCATGGAGAATTTCTTGGACAACATAATTTGACTGTTGTCATCATGGGAACATCATTCCCAATAAAGAGGATGTCATCCACGTGCAATACGAGGAAGACAATAGTGCTCCCACTGATCTTTTTGAAAACACATGGTTCCTCTTCATTTTTGATGAAACCAAACATTTTGATCACATCATTGAAATGAGTGTTCCAGCTCTGAGATGCTTGCTTAAGTCCATATATGGACCTTTGCAGCTTGCAAATCTTGTGATCAGTATCATTGGATGTAAAACCTAGCGGCTGTTCCATATAGATATCTTCCTCAAGATATTCATTTAAGAACGCCATTTTTACATCCATTTGCCATATTTCGTAATCGAAATAGGCTGCAACGGCAAGCAATGTGCGGATGGACTTTAGCATAGCCACTGGGGAAAAGGTATCCTGATAATCAATGCCTTCGCGTTGACTATAACCTTTTGTCCACTAGTCTATCCTTGAATGTCTCCACATTCCCATCTGCACCAATCTTTCTCTTGAAGATCCATTTACACCCAATAGGTACTATACCTTCTGGTAGATCTACCAAGGTCCAGACTTGGTTTAAGTGCATCGAGTCAATTTCTGACTGCATTGCCTCTAGCCATTTCTTGGAGTCGATATCTGATATCGCCTCATTGTAGGTTTTGGGATCATCACCATGAGTACCATTGCCTATGAGGAACATTTCCTCTACGTCCTCTGAAATAATACCTAAGTATCTCTCAGGGGGATGGGAAACTCTTTTCGATCTATGAGGTGGAGGAGGTAGTGTTCTTATTGGCTCAACCTGATTTGGTTCTAATTGGTCCTTAGCTCGTTGTACTTGTGAGACTTTCTCATCAAGCTTGATTTGCCTTCCAATGCCGCTATCTTCAATAAACTATTTTTCAAGAAAGATGGCATGTCGACTCACAATCACATTGTGGTCTTCTGAAATATAGAAATAGTATCCTAATGACTCTTTAGGATATCCTATGAATCAAGCTCTGAAGGACCTAAACTCTAACTTGTCCACTTGTTGTCTTTTGACATGAGCCGGACAACCCCAAATTCTGAGATGACTCAGATTTGGTTTCTTACCATGCCATATCTCATACAGTATGGTAGGAATGGTTTTAGAGGGAACCCTATTCAGTAAATAAATTAAAGTTAACAATGAGTGTCCCCAAAGGAAATTAGGGAGGTTTGTGAAGCTCATCATGGATCGAACCATATCCAATAGGGTCCAATTTCTCCATTTTGAACCCCATTGAGTTGAGGTGTTCCTGGTGGATTCCATTGAGAAACTATGCCATTTTTCTTTAGATAGTCTAGAAATTCTCGGCTAAGGTATTCATCTTTTCGATCTGATCGAAGAACCTTAATGGGTTTTCTAGTTTATTTTTCTACTTCATGTCTGAATTCTTTGAACTTTTCAAAAGCTTTAGACTTATGTCTCATAAGATACACATATCCATACCTAGACAAATCATCAATAAAGATAATGAAGTAGACAAAATTGCCTCTAGCCGGCACATCAAATGGGCCGCACACATCTGTATGTACTAGGGCAAGGAGATCTGTGGCCCTCTCCCCATGTCCAACAAAAGGAAGTTTGGTCATTTTGCCTTAAAGGCAGGATTCACAAGTTGGATATGACTCGAAAGTCAATGAACTCAATAGTACATTTTTTTCCAATTTATTGATCCTATCTTCTGCTATATGACCTAATCTCAGGTGCCATGATATCTGTCGTTTGGACTATCCCTAGGTCGTTTAGCATTCATATTTTGCTCAATAGTTAGAACAGGTACATCAATATGTAGCTGATAAAGACCATTAATAAGAAAACCATTTGCAATTTTATTTCTTTCATAAAGAATGTTACAATGGTCCTTAAAGAAGGTAATCACATAGCCTTCTTGTGCTAAGCATGAAACAGAAATCAAATTCCTACTAGCTGCCGGCACATAATAACAGTCTTTCAAAACTAAGTCTAAACCAAATGGTAATCGAAGAGGGTATGTCTCACGGCTACTGCAGTAACTCTTGCTCCATTACTGATGCATAGGATCTCCATCTCTCAATCTCCTGCTATCCTTAAGACCCTGCATGGAAGTGCACAGATGAGCACTAGAACCATAGTCAAGCACCCAACTAGATGCAGAAGAAATCGTAAGGTTAGACTCAATAACGAGCATACCTCCAGAAGGACCTTCCTTCTTGTTCTTCAGGGTGGCCAGGTAAGTAGGGCAGTTCCGTTTTCAATGGCCATCGCTGTTGCAATAAAAATACTTTTCTTTGACATCGGCCTTTTTCTTTAGTTCTGCCTTCTTCTTCTTTGCTCCTTCCACCTACTTTTTCGCAGACTTTTTTTTCTTTCCATAAGACATTCTTTTGGAAGAAGTCCATTCCATAGCAAGAACTGAGCCTTTAGAATATTTCATAGAAAGCTCAGCTGCAACCAGCATATTCATTAATTCGGCCAAGGAATTTTGAAGTTTATGCATGTGTGTAATTCCATGATGAATTGCCCATATGCATTAGTCAAGGATTGCAGAATAATATCGTTCTACAGATCCAAGGTCTAACTTCACACCGAGCTTCTCAAGCTCCTCTATGTCCTTATACATTGTCAGACAGTGATCTTGGACTGACTGCCCATCAAACATCTTAGCCTTAAAAAAGTCTATTCGTGGCTTGATATTGCTGCGTGACTCTTGTTCACCAAACATCTCTGCAGTGTGAAGCCAACATTGGCGAGCAGTCTCGATATCCGCATGGTTGGCACTTGGAGCTCATCAGACATCGAGCCTAACATGTAATATCTGACCTTATTATCTTCGTCTATCCATTTTTCTAGAGACGCTCTCTATTCAATAGATGGATGGGCTGGTAAGGTGGGAGGTTCCTGGTCTAGTACATGGGTTAACTTCTTGAAACCCAAAACTATTTTGTAGTTCCTGAGCCAATCTTTGTAATTGGGTCCAGTCAGTCTATGTGTGTCCAGGATACATGCTAATGAATTGGACGCAGATATTTTTCTGTAGAGAGTCAAAGATTCTAGTTAGATACTGTAATTATGACTTGACCAATTTTTTTAGAAATTTTATTTTAAAATAAATTAGCTCCCACTATTTTCTCGGATCGCCTAACTCCCTCTATAGAGATGCGAAAATCTCTATGAATTAATGATTTTTAGTGGGTGGTGCGGTCTCACCACTGACTCATCACCTCACCTAACGGTTATTGGTGATGGTGTTAGCCAATGAGTGAACAACTCTTGTTCAATGATTCTCTTTTAATCATGGTTTACCCAACTTGGTCTCTAATTCATGAAATCTCACCGTATCCGAATATTGATCACTCCTTAGTTAAGTCAGAACCACCATTTGCATAGACTGGGTTCCTAATTGAGTCTCTCACATATTCGGAATATTGAGCCCGAACTCATCTCCAGCCTAGCATCCAATGCCTAATAGACATGGTTGCATTCTTTCCGATGCATTGAGCCACTGTATCCAGTCGAGAACAATCAACCTCGGAAAGGGCCCGCACGTCCACTGGTGAAAAGACCTTAGACTTAATCTTTTCTTAGGAGAATTGATTCAGGTCTCATTAACTAGAACTTTCATAGTCAAACAATTATGACTACCTAGTGGCATGGGTTTAGCTCGAATTATTGACCACCTTCATATAGAGACTATGTCAACGATTGGCAAGTAAGTGAGACTGGTGGAAGGAATATGCCATTAACTCGTACAAGAATGCATTCAGGTCGAGTAGCTTCCAATTAAAACTAGGTCGATCGGTATGTGCCAACTTATCTTGACAACTAATTATTAAGCTAGAACCAATTGGGTTAGCTACAATCCAGAACTCTAACCTCTGAGCTTAATTAGGTTGCTTTGATCGTGACTCGATCTTGACCCAGCTTAATCCTATTAGGTTGGTCAATAAGCGATTGTGATCCCATCTAAGTTATCTTGATTGATTTGATCACCGCTTATACCTAATTTGAGCTACCAAGCCCGAACCCAATATATGAATATGTCTTTAGATCTAAAATTTTTAATTTTTAGATCTAATTGATAATCCATAATCTTAATTTTTAATTATTAGGGTTCTAAACAAAATATGTACAATAATTCTAGGATTTCAGGATCTAGGGTTTTGCAGAAAGTAAGTTTGGATTTCTAATTAAGGACGAACACGCAAGCATCCTGACACATCATAGAACACCCCATCATATAAGAGAGAGGGCCTTTAAACCCTTCTTCGTTCTTTATGACTGGACGGCTAAGAGAATGCCTTAATAGAACATGCAATTACTAGTAAAACAGTTTCTAGATCTATATCATATATCTCATATTTACAAATCAGATCTATATGGCATATTTTGATACATTCTCATGTGTCGAATCATGCATATTTCAGATCTAAATTATCTCATTAAATTTAAAAATTAGATTTAAATTATCTAATCAAAATAAATTCTATCTAGATAATTATGTAGACTATTCTCAATAGTGACATGATCTATCATATCTCGTATGATTATTTAAAATTAAATAATTTTTTATTTACTCTTTTTTAAGATGTTATTATAACTATATAATATCAAAAAATAGTAAATAAATAGATATAAAATATAATTTAATCAGATTAAATCAAAAACATGCAAGACTATTCTATAGAACTATTCTATTTTAGAACTAGTCATGCATATTTCCTAATCTTAGATCCAAATATTTAATCTTAATTTTTTCTAATATCAACTGTCAATCTCATGTGACATCTAAAATCATTTATTTTTTAATTAAAATAAATTTAAAATCAGATCTAAACACTTTTAGAACCTTAACCTTGGCTTTGATACCAGTTGAAGGAAAAATCCTGATTTCCCGGATCAGGTTCGTTTAGATCTGATCAGATCAAGAGATATATTCCAAAAAAAAATTTCTTTAATCTAGATCAGATCTGGGATGCTTTAGATTTGATTATTATTATTTTAAAAATTAAATAAAATCTAGATAAATTAAATCAAATTTAATTTACTTGTATGGTAATCCTATTACCCTATTGATGATCCTGTATGCAGCGAAAAGGTTCTGGATCTAGCCAGAAGTGCCTGGCCTCTACGTATCCACTTAGTGGACTGAGATCTCTTCTTCTCTATCATGTCTCCAAAAATTAGATCTGGATCTGATCTAAGAGATCTTCAAAACTCTTTGAAGATCAGCAGTCGTCCTTGCAGCAGTGCAGCCTTTAGCTTTCAATCGTCTTTCTTTGATCTGGATCGCACCAACCAAAAATCAAAACTCCTTTTGGACTGGAGAGGAAGGGAGAAGGTGGTTGGCATGAGAAGAGGGAGAGGCAGCCTTGGGGCATGGGAATTTGATTCCTTTCAATCACTTCCAATCCTATCTGGGTTGGGCGAGGGTCTATTTATAGACTGTCTGTGATCCAACTTCCTTCTTCCCAACCAATCTAACCTCTTTATAAAATCAAGATTAAATTTGATTGTGAATAGAGTCCCTGGATTTCTCCTTAGAGGGCCTAAGATCAGTCAAAGTTGGTTCTAGGAGACTCTAATTGGAATCCAAAAAGGAGATGGAGTCCCTTCCAACAGGAACTCCTAGGCGCTCCACACTTGGGCACACGCCAAGGGTGGCTGCCCTCTTCCTTGCCAGGTCGCAGGGAGAGAGGCCCCCACAGCTCTCCAATAGGTGATGACATGGGTCAAAAGTCAAAATATGTCAATGGTCAACATTTGACCAGTCAAAGAGTAGACTTTTGACCAAAGTCAAGAACAGAGAAATGGCAGGTGACCAAAAATGGCAGTGTAATGTCTTACAAATAAGACAACCTTTTTTGACTATGGACAACCTTCAGTCAGACCATATGAAGGCCTCTGATGAGACAAACTCCTTTGGCTCGTCAGGACAACTTTATTATGATAGCAAAAGAAGAACGTTAGGTTTACGAGTGTAGCACGATTTTTCTTGAACCTAATTGAATCTCATTCAGATCAATTGAACTGGATCAGTTCAATTGATGATACCAGATTCAAAACCTTTTTGTGTGACTCAGTTAGGTTCAGTTCTGTATGGTAATGGAATATGTCATGATCTCTATCATCGACATCATCGAAACTCCTTTCGATGGATCAAACTCTTTTGATTTGAACAGTTTGAATGATGATCATCTAAATCATTCTAATCTCCCAAAATCCACCGTGAACACCTAGCAGTATATGGTGGCAACCCATCAGAGCTGAATGCAAACCTCTTGTGAACTACCTTGCGATTAAGTCCTTCTATCTTGAGCCCCGATCAGATTAGGGTTAAGGTAAACTCGTCAAACCCTAGTTTCTATCATATGATGTAAGCATTCATTGAGTCGATGTGAAAATCTAAATAGAAACTCTTTCTATTATTTCACTCTCCATGGCATGGATTCTGGACTTTGATTCTCATGATCATCATAGGCTGCTCCTCTACCACCGAGGTAGATAGATTCCATCTTGATGCAATCCAGTTCCTACAATAACATTCTATAGCCAAATACACCTCAGGATTCCGATATGGCTAGATCGAGTAATATGTAGTCAAACTATAACACCCTCAAAGTGAACTTCGATGCACCTCAGTCAAAGAACCAACACACATACTACAGCATCGAGTAGTTATTAGAGAAGGTAGACTCCCTAATGACTACTCAGGGTGGTCACCTCAGTGCCCTTCTCTAACGAGTACTGTACTCTCTTACTCTGTTCTCCACAGTAGACTCAAGATCATTACTAAGAGAGCAATTGTACACCAACCTTCTCGGATCAATCACCCATCCTCGTGATGATCCTATGGTCAGGAGCATTTATGAGTTAAATGATTATTCATGTCTTAAATTTTTCAACTCTTGAAATATGAATTATCATTACATTAACTCAAAGGATGTATCACAAACACTAAATCTCTCTTCTTTTG
>QRFJ01001863.1:487594-546912 GCA_006176705.1 Cocos nucifera | reverse complement strand
ACTTAAAATTTTAAATTTTTATTTTTTCCTCCCCCAACTTAATCGACATTGTCCTCAATGGAGAAGAAAAAATAAAGGATGTAATAAAGAACATGAAAGAGAATACACCTAACTCAGTATATATTTTTTTTTTTATTTTTATTTATTTATTATTTATTTATTTTTTGTCCAGCACATGCCTTTGAAAATTTGAGCTCTCCCCTCCAACTTATTTCAAATATCCTTAAAAAGAGATTAAACTAAAAAGATAAATTAGGATAAAAACTAAATATTGGGTTGCCTCCCAACAAGCGCTAAGTTTAACATCTTCAGCCAGACACAATAATAGCTCACTATCCTTGTCGAATATTGGATTTGACAAATTCCAATGGTTTTGATTGCCAATTCTCAGAAAGTTTGATGTTAATCCCATTATTGATATACATCTTTGTTAATTTTAGGATATATAATTTGTGATTTCCATCTCAGACCCATGTTTATTAAGAATTTCTCCTATTTGTTTTTTTCTAAATGCTCATGAATGGAGTTTTAGGAGTTAAGTTTGATTCAATGGGTGCTGGAATGGTGAACTAAAAGGCAGTTTTAATTCTGAAGGTAAATTATTATGGTCTTGCTTAAACAACTCCATTGACATTTCATTACATGCCTCTTGATTTTTTGTAAGAAGAACCGGCTTCTTTCCCTATTTCTATCTCATTTAAACTGGAACTAGCATCAGTACTTAATTTCTTGCTCGGGTTTTTCTTCTATATGGTAGTCCAGTACTAACCAGTTCCTCTAAATTTTATTTTGGCTAGCATCAGTACTAGCCTCTCTCACCTATCTTGGTATGGGTCCATAAGAATCCTATAGCTTTTAAGTTCAGGAATTACTTTGGTATTTTCAAGTTGTGGGATTCTTAGATGAAACAATTAAATTGATACTTGGTTCAGATGATTGGTGGACATTAGGTGGGTTATTTGAAATCGGTAGGTGGGTGGTTGATCTAGTTCATCTCCTCGTGTTAGACTCAACTAATTGTCCTATTGAGCTTCTAGTTTGTGTGATAGATTGCTGTTGAGTTAGAATTAATTGTGAAGTTGGTTAAATCTATGATCAGCTAGATTAGTCTGTTGAGGAGGTGGGTATGAAGCTGATTATAATATGATGGCTGGTTAAACTGACTAGGCTGACGCTGACCATTATTATAGGCATAATTTTGATAATTTTGCTCAAGTGAAATTTGGGTCTGAGCCTGAGTCTGTTGGGTTGTCCAAGAAAAATTAAAGTTACTCCAATCTGAATTATATAAATTTGAAAATGGATCATTAATCAATTTGGAGTATTCTTGAGTAGCTTGAACTTGTTCTTGGATAAAATATGGAAACTGTGCAGTTATAGGATATTCACTTACATGATGGATTGGACTAGCACAGATTGAATAACTCTCCTGATAATTAGAATATTGTTGACCTAGGGTTAGGAGTTGATCTATTTTCTGATCAAGAAGGTCAACTTTATCTAATTTTTGGACTATTAGGTTCAGATTAGCCATTTAATTATTATGTTTAATGTGAATCAACCATTCAATTAAGTTCAACTAAATCAGAAAAAGCGATTTCCTACCATGCATGGTGTAACCCTAATGTATGGTTTAAAAATTTTTAGAATATTTTTTTTTTTATTATTATTATTATTATTTTATTATATTAAAAATTAATTTTTTAATTATTTTTATTTGTTAATTTTAATTTAATTTAATTTAATTTAATTATTAATTTTTAGTTAGTTTAATTTTTATTTTATTTTATTTTTAGAGGAGAAAGGAGAAGAAAGAAAAAAGAGTTCTAAAGAAGAGGTCCTAAGGAGTCCTAGAACTAAGAAGAAAGAGAAGAATTCGATTTAATTAGATTTAATGTTGGTTAGCAATCAAGTTGGTCAATCAATCCTGACTAAGGGTTATCCTAGATCTAGACAGCTCCTAACTACCAAGGTCACCTTCAAGCCCTCCAAGTGTAGGATTAGCCAATCAACTAGCCAGGTAAGTGTAAGGTCGGTGGGAGTCGCCCCGTTGCTTTCCTTAGACACCAATTATGCTTGGCCAGGTAAGCGAACGGAACCAATTAGAAACCACCTTCCTTCGGGCCCAATCGTCCCTGAACCACTTTTCTAGACACCAGTCAAATTGATTTATCCTAACTCGGTTCAACTCTTAGGATTTCTTATCCTATTGAGCTCGAGTTTCTAGGGTTGATGTCTAATTGATTTTAAAATTAAAGGCTTAGGTTAATGCAGAATGTTGGTTGGTTGTTTGTGGGCTAAGGAAGGGTGATCAAATCCCCACCTTATCTTGTTTAATGGGTTGTGCCCTTAATTTATTTTAATATGAAATATGCAAAAAAAATTTCAATCAAAGAGTTCTATGCAATTTAAACTAATTAATTAAATTATAAAAAGGCTTACCTTGACTCCAGCAATCACCAAAAATAAGAATAAAAACTAATATGATGGATGCTCTAAATAATTAGGGTTTCTAATCTTGTGATGAGATTTTTAATTAGGTTTATGTAGGTAATATTTTTAATTAATTTAAAATAAAGCAAATATTAAAAATAAAGAAAGAGATTTAGGGTTTAGGAATGATCTCACCAAATAGGATTGAGAGTTTTGTTCGTGCCCTAATCTTCCCTGTTCCTTTTTTTTTTTTTTTCTGCAAAATAAATAAAAAAAATAATGAGTAGGCAGTAAAAAAAAAAATCAAAGAAATAAAGAAATTTTAATTTTTATGCCTCCCCGGCAACGGCGCCAAAAACATGATAGGGACACGATGCTGTCGTTAAGACATCGTGTTTATCAGTTTAATCCGACTTCTTAAAATTATTGAAAATACGTAAATAGTAGTGAGTCGGGTCGAATCCACAGGAAAGGTAGTGTTTTTAGATTTGAAATCTTTGATTTTATTAAAAGAAAAAGATAAAAAAAAAGAGTTTTGGGATCAAAAGTGAAGTCGGAAAATAAAAAAAAGTAAAAATTAAAAGATGCAGAAATTTAAATTTGGTACTAAGATCTACTAGTTAGATCTTAGCATCTACTTGCAAAGCAATAATTTAAAGTGCAGAAATTAAATTGCAATAAAAATATAAAGCAAGAAGAAATTAAAGTATAAAAATAAAATTTATATTAATTAAAATTTCAAAATTTAAATACATAAAATTTAAAAAAAATAAAATAGCCTGATCTCTGATCTTGGATCGGCATTGGCAGAAAGATGGTGTAGAAGCTCGGCTCTTCTTCTCGGCACCCGTTGCTTCGAAGCAGCCTTTAACCCATAGCCTGGCTTCGCCCTGTACCAAAGCTTCACCTTGATCAGAGATATCAATTTTTGATGGCCTAGGGTCCTTTTTATAGAGCTAGGAGGGCTGGATATTTTTTCTAAAGGCAATATGGGACTAATAGCCTTTGTAATCGTAAAAATACAAAGAAATTCGGATAAAATTTCAATCAAAATAGCTCTGATACGACTCTGCTAAATCTGATAAAATCCAGCCGTTCAACAGGAATCCAACGGTCCAAAAATCATCAAAATCGGATGCAGATAAGCTCAGATCGGGTCGGATTAAATTCTGGCCGTTGGATCGCGCTTGATCGAGAAAATCTGGCCGCAAATCGCGCTTCGGGAGTCTTGATCACCGCCGGCAGCGTTCTGGACCGTCAGATCTTTATCACTTGCTTTTCTGGTCGTTGGATCGCGCCAGATAGCTTAATAGAATTTGAATCAAGCCTGGAAATCACCACCGCCGTCCGATCATGACCGCAATCAACCGCAGCCGTCCGATCGTGCAATTACTATTCCCATGGACCGGATGGACCGGCCGCACCGCACACCGCAGCCAATCAGCGCTTCTGTCGCCGGACGAAAAGACTGAATTACCCTTGTGAGCCGCGATAAATTTCTGTAGACCCTTAAGGGGTCTAGGTCCACCACGTGGCAATCTCTGATTCGCCGGAATTTGCTGAGCTGGCGGTCCACGCCTGGATCGTGGACCGGCTGATGGCTTCAACGGCTGAGTCGGCTTGATGGCTCGGCTTGGCTTGGTGGCTCGGCTTGCGGAGCCGGCTGAGCCGTTTTCTTTTTTATTTAATTTTTATTTAATTTATATTTTTTTTAAAAATTCATATCTTTTTCATTTTAGCTCCGTTTTACTTGAAATTTATTTTGTTGTGATCAAAAAAATGAGCTCTTTCTATTGATGATAAAATTTTATTTTTTAATTTTTATTATTTTTTAATTAATTTTTTAATTAATAAAAATATGAATTTTTTAAAAATTATATATAAATTGATTATTAATTTTTAAAAATTAATATCAATTAATTGATAAATTAATACTTTTATTGATGAATTTATGATGCTTATCATTAACCCAGACTTAATCCTATTAGGCTGGTCAATTTAAGCATTGTTGATTCCATCTGACCAACTCTTAATTCGGTTTGATCAACCGCTTAGACCTAATTGAGCTACCCAAGCCCGAACCCAATATTATGAATTTGTCTTAGATCTGAAATTCTCAATTTTAGACCTAATTAATATTTTATAATCTTAATTCTTAATTAAGTAGGTTTTATAAATAAAATATGCAAAATAAATCCTAGGATTTCAGGATCTAGGGTTTTGCAGAAAGTAAGTTTTGGGTTTTTGATTAAGGACGAATGTGCAGCACCCCTACACATCATAAGAACACCTCATCGGATGGAAGGAGAGGGCCTTTAAACCCTTCTTCATTCTTATGATTGGACGGCCAAAAGGAACGCCTTAATCAGGAACATGCAATATTACAAAATAGTTTTAGATCTATATTATATATCTCATATACAAATTAGATCTAATAATGGCATATTTTGCATACATCTCATGTATCAAATCATGCATATTTTTAGATCTAAATTATCTCATAATAATCTAAAAAATTAGATCTAAATTGATCGCATCAAAATAAACTCTAATCTTGACAACTATGTAGAACTATTCTATAACTAGTCTAGACATGCATCAATCATATCTCATATGATGTTTAAAATTAAATTATTTTTATTTATTATTTTTTAGATATTATTATAATAATTATAATATCAAAAAATAGTAAATAAATAGATCTAAAATATGATTTAATCAAATTGAATTATAAACTTGCAAGACTATTCTATAGAACTATTCTATTTTAGAACTAGTCATGCATGTTTTCTAATCTTAGATCCAAATCATTTTTTTAATTTTTTCTGATTTCAGATCTGATCACATCTCATGTGACATTTGAAATCACTTATTTTTTGATTAGAATAAATTTAAAATCAAATCTAAACACATTAAAACCTTGTCTCTGATACCAGTTGAAGGAAAATCTGGATTTCCCAAATCAGGTTCGTTCAGATCTGATCGGATCAAGAGATATATTTCAAAAATTTTTCTCTTTGATCCAAATTAAATCTTGGATGTTTTAGATTTAATCTTTATTATTCTAATAATAAAAGCAAAATATAGATAAATTAAATAATATTTAATTTACCTTGATGTAGGGTAATCCTATTACCCGATGATGATCCTATATGCAGCGAAAGGTTCTGGATCTAGCCATGCAAGTACCTGGTCTCTATCGGTATCTACTCAAGCTGGATCTGAAGATCCTCTTCTTCTCTATCATGTCTCCAAAAATTAGATGTGAATCTGATTTGGAGGATCTTCAAAATGGCTTTCGAAGATCAGCAGTTATCCTTTGTAGCAGCGCAGCCTTCTAGCTTTCTATCTCCTTTCTCTCATTTGGATTGCACCAACTGAGATCCCAAACTACTTTGAGCATGGAGAGGAGAGGGAGATGATAGACTTGGCATGGAGGAGTAAGAGAGAGGCAGCCTTGGGGTGTGGGGAATTTTTACATGTGTTTTGAGTAGGGCGCAGGATCTTATTTATTGACTATGCGTGATCCAACTCCCCTTTTTCCCAACCAATCACAACCGTTTATGAAATCAAATCTAAATCTGATTGGTGAGAATAGAGTCCCTTGGATTCATCCTTAGATGGCCCTTAAGACCAGTCAAAGTTGGTTCTAAGAAGGAGTCTAATCGGAATCCAAAAGGGAGATGGAGTTCCTGTCCAATAGGGACTCCTGGGCGCCTCCAACTTGGGCGCATGCCACCCTTGGTGTGAACCCTCCTCCTTACCAAGTTCTGGTAGGAGAGCAGGCCCCCACCAGCTCTCCAATAGGTGCATGATACGTGGACAGAAGTCAAAGTATCAATGGTCAAAATTTGACCAATCAAAGGTCAACTTTTGATCAAAGTCAAAGGATGAGAAATGGCAGGTGACCAAAAATGGTAGGTATTATCTTACAAACTAAGACAACCCTTTTCTAACCTAGATAGGCTCTAGTCAGACTAAGTGAAGGCCTTTGATCGAGCACAAACTCCTTTAGCTCAATCAGGACAACTATTTATAATAGTAAAAAAAGAACGTTAGGTTCAATCGAATGCTAACATGATTTCCTTGAACCTAATTGAATCTCGTTCAGATCAATTGAATTGGATCAGTTCAATTGATGATCACTAGATTCAAACCCTTATTTGTGTGACCCAGTTAGGTTCAGTTCTGTATGGTAATGGGATATGTCATGATCTCTATCATCGACATCATCGAAACTCCTTTCGATGGATCAAAACTCTTCTGATTTGAACAGCTAGAATGATCGATCATCTAAATCATTCTAATTGCTCCCAAAATCCACCAGTGACACCTAGCAGTATATGGTGGCAACCCATTAGAGCTAAATGCGAACCTCTTGGTGCAGCTACCTGTGTGATTAAGTTCTTCTATCTTGAGCCCCGATCAGATTAGGGTTAAGGTGAACTCGTCAAACCCTAGTTTCTATCATATGATGTAATCATTTGATTCAAGTCCGATGTGAAAAGCCTAAATAGAAACTCTTTCTATTATTTCACTCTGCCATGGCCATGGGCTTCTGGACATGATTCTCATGATCATCATAGTACTGCTCCTCTACCACCGAGGTAGATAGATTCCAACTTGATGCAATCTAGTTCCTACAAAGAACATGCTATAGGCAACATACACCTCAGGGTTCCAAATGGCTAGGAGATTGAGTTATGGTATAGTCAAACTATAACACCATTAAGGTGAACTGCCGATGCACCTCGGGTCAAAGAGCCAGACACACCACTACAGCATCGAGTCAATCATTGACGAGAAGGTAGACTTCCTAATCACTACTCGAGGTGGTCACGCTTAGTGCCCTCATTCTCTAATGGGTACCTATACTCTCACTCTGGTGTCTCCACACCATAGACTCAAGACTCATCTACTAAAGTGAAGTGATTATACACCAACCTTCTGGATCAATCACCATCCTCGTGATGATCCTATGGTCTGGAATATTTTATGAGTTAATAATGATTATTCATGTCTTAAATTTTCAACTCTTGAAAATATGAATTATCATTATCATTAACTCAAAGGATGTATCACAGACACTAAATATAGATATGTGATAAAAAATAATCCATTTTATTAATAATAGTCAAAATTATAATTTTGCCCCTAGAAGTGTATTATAAGTGTCAGCCAATTCTGGCTTCTAGGGCACATATATCTAACATAGGGTCTATAAAAACCCTATCTACGCCAAGATCAAAAAAGCTTGACCCATTGTCCATGCCACAAGGCTGCCCCTCTCCCTCCTCCATGCCATCTTTAGGTGTTCTCTCTCCTACCCATGCTCAAGAATTTTTGGGCATAAGTTTGGTGCGATCCAAGCTAGAGAAAGGCGATAGGAAAAGAAAGAAGGCAGCATTGCTGTAAGAGACAAATCACATCTTCGAAAGAAGTTTTGAAGATCTTCAAAATTAGATCCATATATAATTTTTAGAGAGATGATAAAGAAGAAGAAGATCTTGAGATCCTACTCGAGTGGATGCCGGTAGAGGCTAGGCACGTGAATGGCTAGATTTAGAACCTCAGGCAGACATCAGGATCATCACAGGATAATCAGATTATCCTCAACAAGATAAATTAAATTAGATTTAATTTATTTTTTATTTTATTTTATCTTTTTATTAGATCAATAATATCAGATCTAGAAAGTCTTGTTAGATATATGTGCCCTAGAAGCCAGAATTAGCTGACACTTGTAATACACTTCTAGGGGCAAAATTGTAATTTTGACTATAATGAATAAAATGGATTATTTTCTATCACATATGTGTATTTAGTGTCTGTGATACATCCTTTGAGTTAATGGTAATGATAATTCATATTTTCAAGAGTTGAAAATTTAAGACATGAATAATCATTATTAACTCATAAAATGCTTCCAACCATAGGAACATCACGAGGATGGTGATTGATCCTGGAAGGTTGGTGTATAATCGCTTCTCTTTAGTAGATGAGTCTTGAGTCTACGGTGTGGAGACACCGGAGTGAGAGTATAGGTACTCGTTAGAGAACGAGGGCACTGAGCGTGACCACCTCGAGTAGTCATTAGGGAGTCTACCTTCTCATCAATGACTGACTCGATGCTGCAGTAGTGTGTCTGGTTCTTTGACCTGAGATGCATCGGCAGTTCACCTTGAGGGTGTTATAGTTTGACTACACCATTACTCGGTCTCCTAGCCATATGGAACCCTGAGGTGTATGTTGGCTATAGCATGTTCATTGTAGGAACTGGATGGCATCAAGATGGAATCTATCTACCTCGGTGGTAGAGGAGCAGCCCTATGATAATCATGAGAATCAAGTCCAGAAGTCCATGGCCATGGTAGAGTGAAATAATAGAAAGAGTTTCTATTTAGATTTTCACATTCGGACTCGAATCGAATGATTACATCATATGACAGAAACTAGGGTTTGACGAGTTCACCTTAACCCTAATCTGATCGGGGCTCAAGATAGAAGAACTTGAATCACACAGGTAGCTGCACCAAGAGGTTCACATTCAGCTCTGATGGGTTGCCACCATATACTGCTAGGTGTCACTGGTGGATTTTGGGAGCAATTAGAATGATTTAGATGATCGATCATTCTAGCTGTTCGAATCAGAAGAGTTCTGATCCATCGAAAGGAGTTTCGATGATGTCGATGATAGAGATCATGACATATCCCATTACCATACAGAACTGAACCTAACTGGGTCACACAAACAAGGGTTTGAATCTGGTGATCATCAATTGAACTGATCCAGTTCAATTGATCTGAATGAGATTCAATTAGGTTCAAGAAAATCATGCTAGCACTCGATTGAACCTAACGTTCTTCTTTTGCTATCATAAATAAGTTGTCCTATCTGAGCCAAAGGAAGTTTGTGCTCAATCAGAGGCCTTCATATGGTCTGACTGGAGGTTGTCCAAGTCAGAAAAGGTTGTCTTATTTTGTAAGACATTACCTGCCATTTTTGGTCACCTACCATTTCTTGTTCTTTGACTTTGGTCAAAAGTCTACCTTTGACTGGTCAAATGTTGACCATTGATACTTTGACTTTTGACAACATGTCATGCACCTATTGGAGAGCTGGTGGGGGCCTGTCCCCCTGCCAGAACCTGGCAAGGAGGAGGGCGCACGCCACCCTTGGCGTGTGCCCAAGTTGGAGGCGCCTAGGAGTCCTTGTTGGACAAGGACTCCATCTCCTTTTTGGATTCCAATTAGAGTTCTCCTAAGAACCAACTTTGACTGGTCTTAGGCACCCTCTAAGGAGGAATCCAGGGGACTCTATTCCCACCAATCAGATTTAGATCTGATTTCACAAAGAGTTGTGATTGGTTGGGAAGAAGAGAAGTTGGATCACAGTCAGTCTATAAATAAGACCCTACGCCCAACTTAGATTCTAATAAAGTTTGAGAAACCCCATGCCCCAAGGCTGCCTCTCCCTTCTTCCTCCATGCCAAACACACCTTCTCCCTCTCCTCTCCACGTCCAAAAGGAGTTTTGGACCTTGGTTGGTGCAATCCAGATCAAAGAAAGGCGACTGAAAGCTAGAAGGCTGCGCTGCTGCAAAGGACGACTGCTGATCTTCAAAAGGAGTTTTGAAGATCCTCTAGATCAGATCCAGATCTAATTTTTGGAGGCATGATAGAGAAGAAGAGGATCTCCAGATCCAGCTTGAGTGGATATCGGTAGAGGCCAGGTGCTTGCGTGGCTAGATCCAGAACCTTCCGCTGCAAACAGGATCATCAATAGGGTAATAGGATTACCCAAATCAGGTAAATTAAATTTAATTTAATTTATTCTTATTTTATTTTATTTATTAAAATAATAAGAATTAGATCTAAAATATCTCAGATCTGATATAGATCAAGAGAAAAAATTTTGAAATATATCTCTTGATCTGATCAGATCTGAACGAACCTGGATCGGGAAATTAGGATTTTCCCTTCAACTGGTATCAGAGCCAAGGTTCTAAATTATTTAGATCTAATTTTAAATTTATTTTAATTAGAAAATAAATGATTTTAGATGTCACATGAGATGTGATCAGATCTGAAATTAGAAAAAATTAAAATTAAATGATTTGGATCTAAGATTAGGAAATATGCATGACTAGTTCTAAAATAGAATAGTTCTATAGAATAGTCTTGCATGTTTTTGATTTAATCTGATTAAATCATATTTTAGATCCTTTTATTTACTATTTTTCTGATATTATAAGTGTTATAATAACATCTAAAAAATAGCAAATAAAAATTATTTAATTTTAAACATCATATGAGATATGATTGATGCATGTCTAGACTAGTTGTAGAATAGTTCTACATAAGTTATCTAGATTAGAATTTATTTTGATTAGATCAATTTAAATCTAATTTTTTAGATTATTATGAGATAATTTAGATCTAAAAATATGCATGATTCGATACATGAGATGTATGCAAAATATGCCATGATTAGATCTGATTTGTATATGAGATATATGATATAGATCTAAAACTATTTTGTAGTATTGCATGTTCCTGATTAAGGCGTTCCTCTTGGCCGTCCGGATCATAAGAACGAAGAAGGGTTTAAAGGCCCTCTCTTCCATTCGATGGGGTGTTCTTATGATGTGTAGGGGTGCTGCGTGTTCGTCCTTAATCAGAAACCCAAAACTTACTTTCTGCAAAACCCTAGATCCTGAAACCCTAGGATTTATTGTGCATATTTTGTTTATGAACCCTACTTAATTAAAAATTAAGATTATGAAATATTCAATTAGGATCTAAAATTGAGAATTTCAGATCTAAGACATATTCATAATACTGGGTTCGGGCTTGGGTAGCTCAATTAGGTCTAAGCGGTTGATCAAACCGAATCAAGAGTTGGTTAGATGGGATCAACAATGCTTAAATTGACCAGCCTAATAGGATTAAGTCTGGGTCAAGATCGAGTCACGATCAAGCAAGACCTAATTAGGCTCAGAGGTTAGAGTCTGGATTGTAGGCTAACCCAATTGGTTCTGACTCAACAATTTGGTGTCTAAGGTAAGTTTGGCACATACGACCGACTGGATTTTTAATTGGAAGCTACTCGACCTGAATGCATTCTTGTACGAGTTAATGGCATATTCCTTCCACCGGTCTCACTTACCTGGCCATATCTGTTGACACAGTTCTGATCTGAGGTGGTCAATAATCCGAGCTAACCCATGCCACTAGGTTAGTCATAATTGTTATGACTATGACAAGTCTAGTTTAATGAGACCTGAATCAATTCTCCCTAAGAAAAGATTAAGTCTGAGGTCTTCCACCATTGTAGACATGCGGGCCCTTCCCGGGTTGATTGTTCTCGGCTGGATACAGTGGCTCAGTTGCACCGGAAAGACACAACCATGTCTATTAGGCATTGGATGCTATGGGCTGGAGGATGAGTTGGGCTCAATATTCCGGATACGGTGAGAGACTCAATTAGGAACCCAGTCTATGCAAATGGTGGGTCTGACTTAACTAAGGAGTGGATCAATATTCCGGATACGGTGAGATTCATGAATTAGAGACCAAGTTTGGGTGCACCATGATTAGAGAATCATTGAACAAGAGTTGTTCACTCATTGGCTAACCCATCACCAATAACTGTTAGGTGAGGTGATGAGTCAGTTGGTGAGACCGCACCACCCACTAGAAATCATTAATCATGAAGATTTTTGCATCTCTACAGAGGAAGTGTAGGGATCCGAGAAAATAGTGGGAGCTAATTTGTTTAAAAATAAAATCCCTAAACAAATTGGTCAAGTCATAATTACAGTATCTAACTAGAATCTTTGACTCTCTACAGGAAAATGTCTGCGTCCAACCCATTGGCACGTATCCTGGACACACATAGACTGACCGGACCCAATTATAAAGATTGGCTCAGGAACTACAAAATAGTTTTGGGTTCTGAGAAGTTAACCCATGTACTGGACCAGGACCCTCCCACCTTACCAGCCCGTCCATCCATTGAACAGAGAGCGTCTCTGGAAAAATGGATAGACGAAGATAATAAGGCCAGATATTACATGTTGGGCTCGATGTCTGATGAGCTCCAGCGCCAACATGAAGATATCGGGACTGCTCGCCAAATGTTGGCTCACCTACAGGAGATGTTTGGTGAACAGAGTCGCGCAGCCAAATATCAAGTCATGAAACGACTTTTTAAGGCTAAGATGCATGATGGGCAGTCAGTCCAAGATCACTGTCTGACAATGATCAAGGACATGGAAGAGCTTGAGAAGCTCGGTGTGAAGTTAAACTTGGACTTGCAGAATGATATTATTCTGCAATCCTTGACTGATGCATATGGGCAATTCATCATGAATTACCACATGCATAAACTTCAAAATTCCTTGGCCGAATTAATGAATATGCTGGTTACCGCTGAGCTTTCTATGAAAGGTTCTAAAGGCTCAGTTCTTGCTATGGAATGGACTTCTTCCAAAAGAAAGTCTTATGGAAAAGAAAAAGAAGTCTGCGAAAAAGTAGAAGATGGAAGGAGCAAAGAAGAAGAAGGCAGAACCAAAGAAAAAGGCTGATGTCAAAGGAAAGTGTTTCCATTGCAACAGCGACGGCCATTGGAAGCAGAACTGCCCTACTTACCTGGCCACCCTTGAAGAATAAGAAGGAAGGTCCTTCTGGAGGTATGCTCGTTATTCGAGCAAAATGTGAATGCCAAACGACCTAGGGATAGTCCAAACGATAGATATCTATGGCACCTGAGATTAGGTCATATAGCAGAAGATAGGATTAACAAATTGGAGAAAAATGGGCTATTGAGTCCATTGACTTTCGAGTCATATCCAACTTGTGAATCCTGCCTTCAAGGCAAAATGACCAAACTCCCTTTTGTTGGACATGGGGAGAGGGCCACAGATCTCCTTGCCCTAGTACATACAGATGTGTGCGGCCCATTTGATGTGCCGGCTAGAGGCAATTTTGTCTACTTCATTACCTTTACCGATGATCTGTCTAGGTATGGGTATGTGTATCTTATGAGACACAAGTCTGAAGCTTTTGAAAAGTTCAAAGAATTCAGACATGAAGTAGAAAAACAAACTGGAAAACCCATTAAGGTTCTTCGATCAGATCGAGGAGGTGAATACCTTAGCCGGAGAATTCCTAGACTATCTAAGAAAAATGGCATAGTCTCTCAATGGACTCCACCAGGAACACCTCAACTCAACGGGGTTTCAGAATGGAGAAATCGGACCCTATTGGATATGGTTCGATCCATGATGAGCTTCACAGACCTCCCTGATTTTCCTTTGGGGACACTCATTGTTAACTTCAATTTATCTACTGAATAGGGTTCCCTCTAAAACCATTCCTACCACACCGTATGAGATATGGCACGGTAAGAAACCAAGTCTGAGTCATCTCAGAATTTGGGGTTGTCCGGCTCATGTCAAAAGACAACAAGCGGACAAGTTAGAGTTTAGGTCCTTTAGAGCTCGATTCATAGGATATCCTAAAGAGTCATTAGGATACTATTTCTACATTCCAGAAGACCACAATGTGATTGTGAGTCGACATGCCATCTTTCTTGAAAAATAGTTTATTCAAGATAGCGGCATTGGAAAGCAGATTAAGCTTGATGAGAAAGTCTCACAAGTACAATGAGCTAAGGACCAATTGGAACCAAATCAGGTTGAGCCAATAAGAACACTACCTCCTCCACCTCGTAGATCGGAAAGAGTTTTCCCATCCCCCTGAGAGATACTTAGGTATTATTTCAGAGGAAGTAGAGAAAATGTTCCTTGTAGGTAATGGTGCTCATGGTGATGATCCCAAAACCTACAATGAGGCGATATCAGATATCGACTCCGAGAAATGGCTAGAGGCAATGCAGTCAAAAATTGACTCGATCAGTCAAAAATTGACTCGATGCACTCAAACCAAGTCTGGACCTTGGTAGATCCACCAGAAGGTATAGTACCTATTGGGTGTAAATGGATCTTCAAGAGAAAGATTGGTGCAGATGGGAATGTGGAGACATTCAAGGCTAGACTAGTGGCAAAAGGTTATAGTCAATGCGAAGGCATTGACTATCAGGATACCTTTTTCCCTAGTGGCTATGCTAAAATCCATCCGCACATTGCTTGCCGTTGCAGCCTATTTCGATTATGAAATATGGCAAATGGACGTGAAAATGGCATTCCTTAAATGGATATCTTGAGGAAGATATCTATATGGAACAGCCGCTAGGTTTCACATCCAGTGATACTGATCACAAGGTTTGCAAGCTGCAAAGGTCCATATATGGACTTAAGCAAGCATCTCGGAGCTGGAACACTCGTTTCAATGATGTGATCAAAATGTTTGGTTTCATCAAAAATGAAGAGGAACCATGTGTTTTCAAAAGGGTCAGTGGGAGCGCTGTTGTCTTCCTCGTATTGTACGTGGATGACATCCTCCTTATTGGGAATGATATTCCCATGATGACAATCAGTCAAATTATGGTTGTCCAAGGAATTCTCCATGAAAGACCTAGGTGAAGCATCCTTTATTCTAGGAATTAAGGTCTATAGGGATAGACCGAATAGGATGCTAGGACTTTCACAGAAGATGTACATAGAGAAAGTACTAAAGAGGTTTAGTATGGAAAACTCTAAGAGGGGATTAATACCCTTCAGACATGGTATTCATCTTTCCAAGAAGATGTGCCCCAGCACACCTGAGGAAATAGAACGCATGAGCAAGATCCCTTATGCTTCTGCAATAGGGAGCCTCATGTATGCCATGCTATGTACACGACCTGATATAGCCCATGCTGTGAGTGTCACAAGCAGATATCAGTCAAATCCAGGTGAAGAACACTGGACTTCTGTGAAATGTATCCTTAAGTACTTGAGAAGAACTAAGGATATGATGTTGGTCTTTGGTAATGGAGAACTCCAAGTCCAGGGATACACAGACTCGGATTTCATGTCCGATATAGATGATCGAAAGTCGACATCTGGGAGTCTGTTTGTGTGCAATGGTGGTCCTGTCGGTTGGAAGAGTTCCAAGCAAACGGTGATACCACCTCATCCGCGATTACCTCGAGAAGGATTACGTCGAGGTCAAGAGAGTCAACTCCACAGATAATGTGGCAGACCCACTTACAAAGCCGTTGGGCCAGCAGAAGATCGAAGCCCACCTTGAGAAGATGGGACTTAGACTTGTAGCCAATTGGCTTTAGGACAAGTGGGAGATTGTTAGATATATGTGCCCTAGAAGCCAGAATTGGCTGACACTTGTAATACACTTCTAGGGGCAAAATTATAATTTTGACTATAATCAATAAAATGGGTTATTTTCTATCACATATGTGTATTTAGTGTCTGTGATACATCCTTTGAGTTAATGGTAATGATAATTCATATTTTCAAGAGTTGAAAATTTAAGACATGAATAATCATTATTAACTCATAAAATGCTCCCGACCATAGGATCATCACGAGGATGGTGATTGATCCGGAAGGTTGGTGTACAATCGCTTCTCTTTAGTAGATGAGTCTTGAGTCTACGGTGTGGAGACACCGGAGCGAGAGTACAGGTACTCGTTAGAGAACGAGGGCACTGAGCGTGACCACCTCGAGTAGTCATTAGGGAGTCTACCTTCTCGTCAATGACTGACTCGATGCTGCAGTAGTGTGTCTGGTTCTTTGACCTGAGATGCATCGGCAGTTCACCTTGAGGGTGTTATAGTTTGACTACACCATTACTCGGTCTCCTAGCCATATGGAACCCTGAGGTGTATGTTGGCTATAGCATGTTCATTGTAGGAACTGGATGGCATCAAGATGGAATCTATCTACCTCGGTGGTAGAGGAGCAGCCCTATGATAATCATGAGAATCAAGTCCAAAAGTCCATGGCCATGGCAGAGTGAAATAATAGAAAGAGTTTCTATTTAGATTTTCACATCGGACTTGAATCGAATGATTACATCATATGATAGAAACTAGGGTTTGACGAGTTCACCTTAAACCCTAATCTGATCGGGGCTCAAGATAGAAGAACTGAATCACATAGGTAGCTGCACCAAGAGGTTCACATTCAGCTCTGATGGGTTGCCACCATATACTGCTAGGTATCACTGGTGGATTTTGGGAGCAATTAGAATGATTTAGATGATCTATCATTCTAGCTGTTCATCAATTGATCCGAACCTAATTGGGTCACACAAACAAAGGTTTGAATCTGCTGATCATCAATTGAACTGATCCAATTCAATTGATCTGAATGAGATTCAATTAGGTTCAAGAAAATCGTGCTAGCACTCGATTGAACCTAACGTTCTTCTTTTGCTATCATAAATAAGTTATCCTGTCTGAGCCAAAGGAGTTTGTGCTCAATCAGAGGCCTTCATATGGTTTGACTGGAGGTTGTCCAAGTCAAAAAAGGTTATCATATTTTGTAAGACATTACCTACCATTTTTGGTCACCTACCATTTCTTGTTCTTTGACTTTGGTCAAAAGT
Organism: Cocos nucifera; assembly: GCA_006176705.1. Lineage (NCBI taxonomy): Eukaryota > Viridiplantae > Streptophyta > Magnoliopsida > Arecales > Arecaceae > Cocos > Cocos nucifera. The sequence continues at coordinate 529,963 of QRFJ01001863.1, read as the reverse complement.
CTAACTTTGATTGGTCAAACATTGACCATTAACACTTTGACTTTTGACCACATGTCATGCACCTACTGGAGAGCTGGTGGGGGCCTGTCCCCCTGCCAGAACCTGGCAAGGAGGAGGGCGCACACCACCCTTGGCATGTGCCCAAGTTGGAGGCGCCTAGGAGTCCTTGTTGGACAAGGACTTCATCTCCTTTTTGGATTCCAATCAGATTTAGATCTGATTTAGATCTGATTTCACAAAGAGTTGTGATTGGTTGGGAAGAAGAGAAGTTGGATTACAGTCAGTCTATAAATAAGACCCTGCGCCCAACTCAGATTCTAATAAAGTTTGAGAAACCCCACACCCCAGGGCTGCCTCTCCCTTCTTCCTCCACACCAAACTCACCTTCTCCCTCTCTTCTCCACCTCCAAAAGGAGTTTTGGGCCTTGGATGGTGCAATCTAGATCAAAGAAAGGCGACTGAAAACTAGAAGGCTGTGTTGCTGCAAAGGACGACTGTTGATCTTCAAAAGAAGTTTTGAAGATCCTCCAGATCAGATCCAGATCTGATTTTTGGAGGCATGATAGAGAAGAAGAGGATCTCCAGATCTAGCCCGAGTGGATACCGGTAGAAACCAGGTGCTTGCGTGGCTAGATCCAGAATCTTCTGCTGCAAATAGGATTATCAACAGGATAATAGGATTACCCAAATCAAGTAAATTAAATTTGATTTAATTTATCCTTATTTTATTTTATTTATTAAAATAATAAGAATTAGATTTGAAACATTCCAGATCTGATATAGATCAAAGAAATTTTTTTTTGAAATATATCTCTTGATCTGATCAGATCTGAACGAACCTAGACCGAAAAATCAAGATTTTCCTTCAAGTCTCAGATCTGATCTGAATCTAATAGAAAAAGTTTTGAAATATCTCTCTTGATCCAATTAGGTCTGAATGAATCTGATCTGAAAAACTAGGTTTTCCCTTTAGTTTCCTTATGAATGATCTCTATCAGTTATATATTGATGTTTCTATTTTCAATATTGAAAAAATTATGAATGCCATAGGATCAAAATGACCTAGGAATAGTCTAAATGATAGGTATCTATGGCACCTTAGGCTAGGTCATATAGCGGAGGATAGGATTAACAAATTGAAGAAATTTGGGCTATTGAGTCCATTGACTTCAAAGTCATATCCGATTTATGAATCATGCCTTCATGGCAAAATGAGCAAGCTCCCTTTTATAGTACATGGAAAAAGGGCAATAGAACTACTTGCCCTATTATATACTGATGTGTGCTGCCCATTTGATGTGCCGGCTAGAGACAACTATGTTTACTTCATTATCTTTATCGATGATTTATCTTGGTATGGATATGCGTATTTGATTCGACATAAATCTGAAGCTTTTAAAAAGTTTAAGAATTCAGATATGAAGTAGAAAATAAATCAAAAAACTCATTAAGATTCTTCGATCAGATCGAGGAGGTGAATACCTTAGTCAAAAATTTTTAGGCTATCTCAAGCAAAATGGCATAGTCTCTCAGTGAACTCCACCTAGAAAACTTCAACTCAACGAGATTTCAGAATCGAGAAATTGGACCTTATTAGATATGGTCCGATCTATGATAAGCTTCACGAACCTCCCTGAGTTTGTTTGGGGACATAGTCTAATAATCACTATATATTTACTTAATAGGGTTCCCTCTAGAACCATTCCTACCACACCATATGAGATTTGGCATGGTAAGAAACAAAGTCTGAGTTAGTTTAGAATTTGGTGTTGTCTAGCTCATGCCAAAAGATAACAGGTGGACAAGTTAGAGTATAGATCCTTTAGAGCTTGATTCATAAGATATCCTAAAGAGTCATTAGGATATTATTTCTACATTTTGGAAGACCATAATGTGATTATGAGTAGACATGCCATCTTTCTTGAAAAATAGTTTATTCAGGATGGTAGCATCAGAAGGTAGATTACGCTTGAAGAGAAAGTCTCCCAAGAGCAACAAGCTAAGAACCCTATGAAATCCAATCAGATTGAGCCAGTCCAATCACTACCTCCTCCACCTCATAAATCAGAAAGGATTTTCCATCCTCCTAAAAGGTACTTAGGTACTATTTTAGAGGATGTAAAGAAAATATTCCTTACGAGAAATAGGGTTCATGGTGATGATCCCAAAATCTATGATGAGGTGATATTAGATATCGACTATGAGAAATGGTTAGAGACGATGAAGTCAGGGATTGAGTCAATGCGCTCGAACCAAGTCTAGACCTTGGTAGATCCATCAGAAGGTATAGTACCTATTGAGTGTAAATGGATTTACAAGTAAAAGATAGGTGCAGATGGAAATGTGGAGACAATCAAGACTAGGTTAGTGGCGAAAGGGTATAGTCAGCACGAAGGTATTAACTATCAGGATACCTTCTCATCAGTAGCCATGCTAAAATTCATTCATACATTGCTTGCTGTTGTAGCCTATTTTGATTATGAAATATGACAGATGGACGTGAAAATAGCCTTCTTAAACGAATATCTTGAGGAAGATATCTATAAAGAAAAGCCGCTAGGTTTCACATCCAGTGATGCTGATCACAAGGTCTGCAAGCTGCAAAGGTCCATCTATGGACTTAAGCAAGCATCTTAGAGCTAGAATGCTCGTTTCAATGATGTGATCAAATTATTTGGATTCATTAAGAATGAGAAGAAACTGTGTATATTCAAAAAGATCAGTGGGAGGACTGTTGTCTTCCTCATACTGTATATGGATGACATCCTTCTTATTGAAAATGATATTTCCATGTTGACCATAGTTAAAATATGGTTATCAAAAGAGTTCTCTATGAAAGACTTCAGAGAAGCATCATTTATTCTGGAAATTAAGGTCTATAGGGATAGATCGAATAGGATGCTGGGTCTCTCATAGAAGATGTACATAGAAAAGGTACTAAAGAGATTTGGCATAAAAAACTCTAAGAGGGGATTGGCGCCCTTCAGACATGGCATTCATCTCTCCAAGAAGATGTGTCCTAACACACCTGAGGAGATTGAACACATGAGCAAGATCTCTTATGCTTCAGCAATAGAGAGCCTCATGTATGCCATGCTATGTACACGATCTGATATCGCCCATGCTGTGACTGTCATGAGCAGATATCAGTCGAATTTAGGTGAAGAGCATTAGACTTCTATGAAATGTATCCTTAAGTACTTGAGAAGGACTAAGGATATGTTCTTGATTTTTGGTAATGGAGAACTCTAGGTCTAGGGTTATACCAACTCAGATTTTATGTCTGATATAGATGATTGAAAATCAACATCTAGTAGTCTATTTGTGTGTAATGGTGGTATTATTAGCTGGAAGAGTTCCTAGCAAACTATGATAGTAGATTCCACCATGGAAGCAGAGTACATCGCTGCATTGAAAGCTACAAAGGAGGCATTTTGGTATAAGAAGTTCACCACAGAACTTGGAGTGATGCCATCAGATGCCATCCCTCTATATACGATAACAATGGCACCATAGCCCTAGTTTAGGAGCTGAGATCTCACCAAAAATTCAAGCACATCGAGCGGTGATTCGACCTCATCTGCGATTACCTTATGAAGGATTACGTCGAGGTCCAAAGAGTCGACTCCACGAATAATGCAGCAGATCCACTGATGAAGCCTTTAGGCCAGCAGAAGATCGTAGCCCATCTTGAGAAGATGGGACTTAGATTTATAGCCAATTAGCTTTAGGTCAAGTAAGAGTTTGTTAGATGTGTGCCCTAGAAGCTAGATTGGCTAACACATGTAATACATTTCTAAGGATAATTTTATAATTCTGACTATAAATTAATAAAAAAATTATTTTCTACCATAATATGTATTTAAAGTGTATGTGATACATCCTTTGAGTTAATAGTTGATAATTCATATTTTCAAAGAGTTGAAAATTTAAGACATGAATTTTTATAATTAACTCATAAACTACTCTCGATAGTAGGATCATCACGTGTCGTAGGTGGTGTGGTGCTCCCAAGCCTTGGGAGGCCACGGCCAGAGCCAGGGTGAGGGCTCCAGGGAGGCTAGGATAGGTGTTGTCCTAGAGTTAGGACAGGAGTTATGCTAGGGTTGAGGTGGCATGTAGCTCTCCATGGGCTTGAGGTTTGGGTATTAAGGGCCTCAAGGAGCTTGGTTAGTGCTTCGAAGATATGGGATTCAAGGTGGAGCGATGAACCAAAGTCGGAGAATCAAGATTGCAGAAAGAAGATTTTCTGTAGGTTAGCCAGCTCAGTACAAAATTGGGTCATCTAAGTCTTAAAGCAAAGGCAAAATAGAAATGTCGAGTTTCAGGGCTGCAGGGATGGCACAGAACTAGGTCGGCTCAGTTTCAGACTGAGCCGATCCAATGGAACTTAGTCGGCTTAGTGCTGAGACTAAGCTGGCTCAGTGTGCAGGCAGAGTTATGTGAGGGTCTGTTTTATGCTAGGGTCTGAGTTGATCCTAGGGGTCTTAAGGCCTGATTTGAGAGGTCTTAAGGGGGCTAATTCATGTATGGGTTCGAATTAGATCCAGGGGATGAGGGCATGTGAGACTTGTGCTCAGTGGGTGCTTTCATATATTGGATGAGCATGGACATGCTCAATATAGGGGTGGATTTAGAGGAGGATAAGAGTCTATTGTTGCTGTGTTCACTACCCGAAAGCTTTGATTCGTTAGTGACAACTTTGCTATATTATAAGAAGACACTGACGTACGAGGAGATCGTAACAATGCTCAGGTCCAATGAGCAGTGGAAATGGATAACAAAGAGGGAGATCTTTCACGAGAGTCTTGTCATTTCAGAGAAGCATAGGAAAGGGAAGAAGAAGGACGAACAGAGGAGTAGTAAGGGGTCCAAGAGATGCTTAAAGTGCAGAGAAGCAGGGAACTTTTAGTAGGAGTGTTCGCTTTGGAAGAAGTGCAAGAAGGAAGAAAGCTCAGATTCTATCAGTACAGTCACTGAAAGTGAAGATTCAGATAAAATCTTGATGGTCTCGAAGGAGCCCGCATGGCATGATGTATCTAAGATCATTTTGGATAGGTCTGTAGAGTGCAGAGGGTTCAAAAGAGCAGCGACGGTGTTTGAGATCCAGCAGTGCAATGTTGGGTGGGTTGGCCTTGGGGGACTCGGAGATAGAGTCAGTTTCTACGGCATCAGGGGGACTTTAGCTCTAGGTGGAGCACCGGGCAGAGATGGCCTCACGGGTGGAGGAAGCTATGACATGGATTTAGAGCAAGGGGTGCAGAGGGAGGATCAGTATTCTAGCACCAGTGTCGAAGCTGTATAGATTTAGGTGGAGAGGATTGTGCAGGGAGATAGGCATGGCTCTAAGGGGACAGTGTCAGGTGGAGCATCAGGATATGCAACTAGTGTCGTTAAAGAAACGTTGCATGATCTCCAGGGAAGTTTAGGACAAGTGATGCAGCTATCAAGCAAAAAAAATACCTACAACTCCAAAGGTAGTGCAGAGAAACAAGCCAAAGACTTTAGCGGTGGTGGTACTCATCCCAAAGACCTCAAAAAGAGCTCAGTAGTTGAAGAAGAATGGCAGTGGCAAGCTGAGCATGAGGGGCTATCAGGATATATAGGAATAGTAGGATCGTGTGGGAAGATGTTGCTAGGTGTGCCAAGGCTTGGGCACACCAAGGTGGAGATTGCAGGTGGTGTGGTGCTCTCAAGCCTTGGGAGGCCACGAGTGGAGCCAGGATGAGGGCTCCAGAGATGGTAGGTTAGGTGTGATCCTAGGACTAGGACAGGAGTTATTCTAAGGTGGAGGCGGCATGTAGCTTTCCACGGACTTGAGATTCAGGTATTGAGGGCCTCAAGGGGCTTGGTTGGTGCTTCGGAGATCTAGGATTCAAGGTGGAGCAAGGAATCAAAGTTGGAGAATCAAGACTATAGAAAGAAGATTTTCTATAGGTTAGCCCACTCAGTCCAAAATTAGGTCGACTAAGTCTCAGAGCACAGGCAAAACAGAAATGTTGAGTTTTGAGACTACAGGCGCGGCACAGAACTAGGCTGGCTCAGTTTTAGACTTAGCCGACCCAATGGAACATAGCTAGCTAAGTGCTGAGATAGAGCTGGCTCAGTGCGCGGGCAGAGTTATGTGAGGGTCTGTTTTGGGCTAGGGTTTGGGTTGATCATAAGGGTCTTAAGGCCAGATTTAAGAGGTCTTAAGGGGGCTAATTCATGTATGGTTTGGGATTAGATCCAGGGGATGAGAGCATGTGAGACTTGTGCTTGGTGGGTGCTTTCATATATTGGGTTAGCCTAAGGACGTTTTTGAGTTGGGGTTTATTATGGTTCATGTGGGAACTCTAGGGTATATAAAACAGGACATTGTAACTTTTACAATGAAGATGTGAATATAATTGAGCTTTTCTTCCTAACTCTCTTCTCTCTTCTCTCTGGTTCCAGCACCAAAACTCTAGCTTCTCTCATCTTTCCTAGATCTTCTTCAGTTTGCTAGATTAACATCCAGGTTCACGCAAGTGATCGGATCTATGGCTGTGGCTCCGAGCAGTCGTAGGAACAATAATTGGTATCAGTGCGAGGTGATGCCAGTTGGTGGGTCAGCATGAGTATGGTGATTGATCTGAAAGGTTGGTGTATGATCTCTTTCTTTGAGTAGATGAGTCTTGAGTCTATGGTGTGGAGATACCAGAGCGAGTGTGTAGGTACTCATTAAAGAATGAAGACACCGAACGTGACCATCTCGAGCGCTCAAAAGGAAGTCTACCTTCTTGTCGATGATTGGATCGATGTTGCAGTAGTGTGTCTGGTTTTTTGACCTGAGATGCATCAGCAATTCACCTTAAGGGTGTTGTTGTTTGACTACACCATAACTCGATCTCCTAGCCATTCAGAATCCTGAGGTGTATGTTGGCTATAGTATGTTCCTTGTAGGAATTGGATTGCACCAATAAGGGATCTATCTATCTTGATAGATAAGGAGTAGCCCTATGATGATGATGAGAATCGAGTTCATAAGCCCATGGCCATAGTAGAGTGAAGATGACAGAAAGAGTTTCCATAATGGGTTTCACATAGGACTCGAATCGAATGATTAATTTATATGATGGATATTGGGTTTGACGAGTTTACCTTAACCCTAATCCTATCGGAGCTCAAGATAGAAGAACCCAATCACATAGGTAGCTACACCAAGAGGTTCATTTTTAGTTCCGATGGATTGCCACCATATACAACTAGGTGTCACTGGTGAATTTTGGAAGCAATTAGAATGATTTTGATGATCGATCATTCTAATTATATGAATCAGAAAAGTTCTGGTCCATTAAAAGGTATTTTGATGATATCGATGATGGAGATCATAACATATCTCATTACCATATGGAACTAAATCTAACTGAGTCACAAAAATAAGAGTTTGGATCTGGATGTCATCAATTGAGCTAATCGAGATTGATTGATTTGGATAACATCCAATTAGTTTCAAGGTAATCGTGCTAGCACACCATTGAGCCTGACTTTCTCGTTCTATAATCTTTCTAATTCATCTCAACCAAGTCAAATTTGATTTGACTCATTCCTATATCTTGAATGAGTTTATTTTTATCTGAGTGAAATAAGTTCAGGTTAGATTAATTATAAAAATTAAATTCATTCCCAATGTGATTGGACTAGGATCAATAGTTGACCCAATTGAGAGAATTGAAGGTCACATGATCAGAGAATTTTAAAATTTTTTTTAAAATCATTTCACTCTAATTTTTAGCTATGTGATAGGGCATGAGTTATACTTTGGGTGTGCAAAATTTTATGATTTTTGGAGGTGTCTAGACTAGGTTTCGATAGAGTTTGATTTGGATCAAACTATTGAGGGAAGAGTCCTAGATGCACATGGACTCTTCCTTATCCTTTTATGCCACCACCTTCTAGATGGATTTTTGGAGTTAAAACTAGATGAGATCTGGGGTATTTCATGGAGATAAGGTTCAGGAGTCCCAATGGTCAAATTAATAAGGTTTTTGATAAAAAAGGGACTCTTTATGGCGCTATGTCTAGTATAAGAACTCTTCTCACAAAATTGCCTCAATGTAATTTATTTTTTCTACACCGAATGGAGCCTTTCGTCTAATATCCACACACCCTCTATCGTTTCTCTTCCTCACTTCTACATGCCTAAAAAGTTAGGCACAAATCTGATTTAAAGGTCCAAGGTTTTTGGCACAAGATTCAGTATCTATGTGACAGTGTTCATGAGACGAATAGGCTATCCTTAGAAGTCATTTTGAAGGCTTTTCAAATTAGATTTAGATCTAATTTTTGGAGGAAAGACTCATGAGGAGAAGATGTTCAGATCCTACCTAAGTAGATACTGATAGAGACTAGGCACGTGCATGGCTCCTTCCAGAATCTCATGAATCAATAGGATCATTGTAGGCTAATTAGATTAGCAAATCACGTACTTAAAATTAAATCTAATTTAATTTTATTTTTAACTTTTAATATCAGATCTCTATGATCAGGTCTAAGAAGTCTCAAATCCTATTAAAATTTTCAAAAAATAATTTTAGAATATTTCTTCAGATCCAATCAAATTTGAATGATTCTATGTCGAGAAAATAATTTTTTCCTTCAAGACCTAGGAGAGGAATCCTTTATTCTAGGAATTATGGTTTATAGAGATAGATCAAATAGGATGCTGGGTTTTTCACAGAAGATATACATAAAGGATGTGCTAAATAGGATTAGCATGAAAAACTCCAAGAGGGGATTGGTGCCCTTCAAACATGGCATTCATCTCTCTAAGAAGATGTGTCCCAACACACCTGAGGAGATTGAATGCATGAGCAAGATCCATTATGCTTTAGTAATAGGGAGCATAATGTATGCCATGCTATGTACATGACCTGATATTGCCCATGCTGTGACTATCATGAGCAGGTATCAGTCGAATCCACGTGAAGAGCACTAGACTTCTGTGAAATGTATCCTTAAATACTTGGGAAAGATTAAGGATATATTTCTAGTTTTTGGTAATGAAGAACTCCAGATCCAGAGATATACAGACTCAGATTTTATGTCCAACATGGATGATCGAAAGTCAACATTTGAAAGTCTGTTTATGTGTAATGGTGGACCTATCAGCTTGTAGAGTTTCAAGCAGACTGTGATGGCAGATTCCATCATAGAAGCAGAGTACATTACTGCATCGGAGGCTACAATGCTGGCATTCTAGTATAAGAATTTCACCATAGACATTGAAGTGATGCCTTTAGATGCTGCCCCTCTATACTACGACAATAATAGCACTATAGCCCTTGCTAAGGAGCCTAGGTCTCACCAGAAATCTAAGCACTTCAAGCGGCGACACCACCTCATCCATGAATACCTTGAGAAGGGATACATCGAGGTCAAGAGATTCAACATTGCAGATAATGTGGCTGACCTGTTGATAAATTCATTGAGCCAACAGAAGATCGAAGCCCATCTTGAGAAGATGGAACTTAGATTTATAGCCAATTGGCTTTAGGTCAAATGGGAGTTTGTTAGACGTGTGCTCTAGGAGCCAAATTGGCTAAACACTTATAATACACTTCTAAGAATAATTTTATAATTTTGACTATAAATTAATAAAAAAATTATTTTCTATCAAAACATGTATTTAAAGTATCTATGATGCATCCATTGAGTTAATCGTAATGACAATTCATATTTTCAAGAGTTAAAAATTTCAAACATGAATTTTCATAATTAACTCATAAACAGCTTCCGACTGTAGGATCATCATGAGAATGGTGATCAATCCAGAAGATTGGTGTATGATCGCTTTATTAGAATAGATGTATCTTGTGTTTATGGTGCGGAGACACCAGAATGAGAGTATAGATACTCATTAAAGAATGAGGGCATTGAGCGTGACCATCTTGAGCAGTCATAAGGAAGTTTACCTTCTCATTGATGACTGACTCGATGTTGCAGTGCTGTGTCTTGTTCTTTGATCTGAGATGCATTGATAGTTCACCTTGAGGATGTTATAGTTTGACTACATCATAACTCAATTTTCTAGCCATTCAAAATCTTGAGATGTATGTTGGCTATAGCATTTCATTGTAGGAATTAGATTGCACCAATAGGAGATCTATCTACCTCGATAGATGAGGAGCAGTCCTATGATAATCATGAGATTGAGTCCTTAAGCCCATGGCCATGGTAGAGTGAAGATGATAAAAAGAGTTTCTATTAGAGTTTTACATTCGACTCAAATTGAATGATTAATTCATATGATAGATATTGGGTTTGACGAGTTTATCTTAACCCTATTCTAGTTGGAGCTCAAGATAGAAGAATCCAATCACACAGGTAACTACATCGAGAGGTTCACTTTTAGTTCTGATGCATTGCCACCATATGCTGCTAGGTATCACCAATGAATTTTGGAAGCAATTAGAATGATTTTGATGATCGATCATTCTAATTGTATGAATCAAAAAAGTTCTAGTCCATCGAAAGGTATTTCAGTGATGTTGATGATAGAGATCGCAACATGTCTCATTACCATATAGAATTAAACCTAAGTTTCATAAATAAGAGTTTGGGTCTAGATATTATCAATTGAGCTAACTTAGTTTTATTGATTTGGATTAGATCCAATCAGATTCAAGATAATCATGCTAGCACATGATTGAGCCTGACTTTCTCCTTACATAATCTTTTTGATTCATCGCAACTAAGTCAAATTTAATTTGATTTATTTCTATATTTTGAATGAGTTTATTTTCATCTAACTGAAATAAGTCCAAGTTAGATTAATTATAAAAATTAAATCCATTCATAGTGCAAATGGACTAGTGTCAAAAGTTGACCTATTCGAAAGAACTGAGATCACCTGATCAAATACTTCTAAAAAATTCTTTAATTTTTTTTTATTTAATTATTAGATATGTGATAGGGCTCGAGTCATGCTTTGAGTGTACCAAATTTTGTTATTTTTAGAGGTTCTTAGACTAAGTTATGAGAGAGTTTGATTTAGATCAAACTCATAAGGGAAGAGTCCTAGGCGCAGTGGACTCTTCCTTATCTACTCATGGAGAATAATCTCTAGAGTCCCTTTGACCAAACAATATTTGATTTGGTCAAAGAAGGACTCTAGATGGCATTGGATTTGAGAAACCTTTCTCATGCCATTATGAAGCATCGCATAAATTATATTTTTCATGCTCAAAGGAGCTAGCTCTCTAATATCCCACACCCCCTCTATCCTCTCTCTCCCTCTCTTCTACGAGCCTAAAAACTTAGGCACAAATCTAAGTTGAAGGTCCATGATTTTTGGCACAAGATTTAGGATCTACGCGATAGTATTTGTGAGATGGACAAGCAGCCTTCTCAAATTATTTTGAAGGTTCTTCAGATCAGATTCAAATCTGAACTTTGGATGAAAGATTCACGAGGAGAAGACATCCAGATCCTATCCGAGTAGATACTGGTAGAGGCCAGGCACATGTGTGGCTCCTTCCAGAACCTCAAGATAGATCAGGATCATCGTAGGATAATTTAATTACCCAAAATAAGGTATGAAATTAAATTAGATTTAATTTTACTTTAATCTTAATTTTAGATCATAAAGGATCAGATCCAAGATGTCTCAGATCTGATTATGATCTTAGAAGAAAAATTTTTAAAATATTCCTTCAAATCTAATTTGATCTGAACGATCCTGTGTCGAAAAATAACATTTTTCCTTCACTTTCCTCTCAAGATTTATTATTGCCCCTGACTTGTCCCACCACTAACTGGGAGTCACTATAAGCTTGGAGTCGATCTGCTTTCAGTTTCTTGGCTATCTTCAACCCTGTGATTAGTGCTTCGTATTCAGCCCCATTATTTATCATAGAAAACTTGAAATGTAGTTCATATTTGGCAATGATTCCTTCTGAATTAACTAAGATCAAACCTGCACCTGTACCAGAAGCATTGGATGAACCATCCACATACAGGGACCAAAAGTCTTCAGAAAGGTCTACTCATTCTTTAGGAGAATTTGACTATAAACATGGTACACTAGCTTCATTTTGCTCGAGATCAGTTTCATCCAAAATAGTGCATTCAACTATAAAATCTATCAATATTTGAGCTTTGATTAATGGTCGATGTTAGAAGTTGATGTCAAAATCTGTAAGCTCAATTGCCTATTTTGCTATTCTTCTAGAGGCATCAGTTCAACAAAAACTATCTTGATTGGTTGATTAGTGAGAAGCATTATAGTGTATTTTTGGAAATAGGGTCGAAGCCTTCGGGCTGCAATTAATAGAGTATAAGTTAGTTTTTCTAACTTGGTATACCTGGTCTTAGCATCCCTTAAGATGGCTTATATAGTAGACGAACCGCTGTACTTTTGCTTCTTCCATGATTAAGATCGCTGCAAGGGCCGCTAGGGAGACTATCAGGTACAAAAATAATTCTTCTCTAGGTTAGGGTTTGGTCAGTAAGGATAGTGAGCCGAGGTACTTCTTTAGTTGTTCAAATGCTTGCTGACATTCAGGAATCCAGCAAAAGTTTTTTGGTTGTTAGAGGATTTGAAAGAAAGGCATGCATCATTCGATCAACTTTGAAATGAAGTGATTCAGAGTTGCTACCTTCCCTGTTAGGTGCTAAACTTCTTTTATTAACTTCGGGATGGTCATCTCTTGAATGGCTTGGATCTTCTCTAGATTGGCTTCGATTTCGTGCTTCGACACCATGAACCCTGAGAACTTCCTCGAGGTCACTCCGAAGGCATACTTGGTTGGATTCAACTTTATCTTATACTTCTGGAGGGCACTGAAGGTTTCTTCAAGGTCGGTAATATGATTTATTGAAGATCGGCTCTTGACAAGCATGTCGTCTACATAGACCTCTATGTTGCGATCAATCTACTCCTTAAAAATTTTGTTTGCCAGGTGCTGGTAGGTTGCACCTACATTTTTAAGCCCAAAGGGCATAATCCTACAACAATAGAGACCACGATCAGTAATAAAAGTAGTTTTTTCCTCATCTTTTGGTGCCATCAGGATTTGGTTATAGCCGAAGAAGGCATCCATGAAAGTAAGGAGCTCATGGTCCGAAGTCGCATCCATCAGTTGATCAATTATGAATAAGGGGTAGCTATCTTTTGGACAGACTTTATTCAACTTCTTGAAGTTTATGCACATTCTCCATTTGTTGTTTGGCTTTTTGACGAAGACTACATTGGAGACCCAATTTGGATAAAAGACTCATCGAATGAATCCGATCTTAAGGAGTCTGTCAACTTCTTCCACAATCGCCTTCTACCTCTCTAGAGCATAGCCACGCATTTTTTCCTTCACTGGCTGAAATGTGCAATCAATAGCCAGACGATGTTCAATGACTTCAGCATCAATTCTAGGCATGTCTATCGACATCCAAGCAAAAATATTTGCATTTCTCTATAAGAAGGTGACAAGCTGTTTTTAGACCTCTTCTCCTAGGTTGGAGCCCTGTTGTGCCTTATATTCAAAATTTCGATACAAGCATTTAGAGTTCCTACTCTCCATAGGTTCAATTGTCCATATCTATTGAAGGAAAATCCTGATTTCCCGGTCCAGGTTCGTCCAGATCTGATTAGATCAAGAGATATATTTCAAAAATTTTCTCTTGATCTCAATCAGATCTTGATATGTTTCAGATCTGATTCTTATTATTTTAATAAATAAAATAAAATAAGATAAATTAAATCAAATTTAATTTACCTGATTTGGGTAATCCTATTACCCTGTAGATGATCCTGATTGCAGCGGAAGGTTCTGGATCTTAGCCACGCAAGCGCCTGGCCTCTACCGGTATCCACTCGGGTTGGATCTGGAGATCCTCTTCTTCTCTATCACACCTCCAAAAATCAGATCTGGATCTGATCTGGAGGATCTTCAAAACTCTTTTGAAGATCTGCAGTCGTCCTTTTGCAGCAGCGCAGCCTTCTTGCTTTTGATCGCCTTTCCTTGATCTGAATCGCACCAACCTAAATCCAAAACACTTTTGGACGTGGAGAGCAAGGGGAGAAGAGACTATGGCATGGAGAAGGAGGGGAGAGGCAGCCTTGGGGCGTGGGAAATCTCTTTGATTCACTTTCATTGGAATTAGGGTTGGGCGCAGGGTCTTATTTATAGACCTAAGCTTGTGATCCAACTCCTCTTCCTCTCAACCAATCACAACCCTTTGTGAAATCAGATCTAAATCTGATTGGTTGGAATAGAGACCCCTGGATTCCTCCTTAGAGGGTGCCTAAGACCAGTCAAACTGGATTCTTAGTAGAACTCTGATTGGAATCCAAAAGGGAGGTGGAGTCCTTGTCCAACAAGGACTCCTAGGCGCCTCCTACTTGGGCTCACGCCACCCTTGGCGTGCGCCCTTCTCCTTGCCAGGTTCTGGCAGGGGGACAGGCCCCCACCAGCTCTCCAATAGGTGCATGACATGTGGTCAAAAGTCAAAGGGTCAATGGTCAACGTTTGACCAGTCAAAGGTAGACTTTTGACCAAAGTCAAAGAACAAGAAATGGCAGGTGACCAAAAATGGCAGGTAATGTCTTACAAATAAGACAACCTATTCTGACTTGGACAACCTCCAGTCAGACCATATGAAGGCCTCTGATTGAGCACAAACTCCTTTGGCTCAGTCAGGACAACTTATTTATGATAGTAAAAGAAGAACGTTAGGTTCAATCGAGTGCTAGCACGATTTCCTTGAACCTAATTGAATCTCATTCAGATCAATTGAACTAGATCAGTTCAATTGATGATCACCAGATTCAAACCCTTGTTTGTGTGACCCAGTTAGGTTCAGTTCTGTATGGTAATGGGATATGTCATGATCTCTATCATCGACATCATCGAAACTCCTTTCGATGGATCAGAACTCTTCTGATTCGAACAGCTAGAATGATCGATCATCTAAATCATTCTAATTGCTCCCAAAATCCACCAGTGACACCTAGCAGTATATGGTGGCAACCCATCAGAGCTGAATGCGAACCTCTTGGTGCAGCTACCTGTGTGATTAAGTTCTTCTATCTTGAGCCCCGATCAGATTAGGGTTAAGGTGAACTCGTCAAACCCTAGTCTCTGTCATATGATGTAATCATTCGATTCGAGTCCAATGTGAAAATCTAAATAGAAACTCTTTCTATTATTTCACTCTGCCATGGCCATGGGCTTCTGGACTTGATTCTCATGATCATCATAGGGCTGCTCCTCTACCACCGAGGTAGATAGATTCCATCTTGATGCAATCCAGTTCCTACAATGAACATGCTATAGCCAACATACACCTCAGGGTTCCATATGGCTAGGAGACCGAGTAATGGTGTAGTCAAACTATAACACCCTCAAGGTGAACTGCCGATGCATCTCAGGTCAAAGAACCAGACACACTACTGCAGCATCGAGTCAGTCATTGACGAGAAGGTAGACTTCCCTAATGACTACTCGAGGTGGTCACGCTCAGTGCCCTCGTTCTCTAACGAGTACCTGTACTCTCGCTCCGGTGTCTCCACACCGTAGACTCAAGACTCATCTACTAAAGAGAAGCGATTCGTACACCAACCTTCCGGATCAATCACCATCCTCGTGATGATCCTATGGTCGGGAGCATGTTTATGAGTTAATAATGATTATTCATGTCTTAAATTTTCAACTCTTGAAAATATGAATTATCATTACCATTAACTCAAAGGATGTATCACAGACACTAAATACACATATGTGATAGAAAATAACCCATTTTATTAATTATAGTCAAAATTATAATTTTACCCCTAGAAGTGTATTACAAGTGTCAGCCAATTCTGGCTTCTAGGGCACATATATCTAACAATCTCCCACTTGTCCTAAAGCCAATTGGCTACAAGTCTAAGTCCCATCTTCTCAAGGTGGGCTTCGATCTTCTGCTGGCCCAACGGCTTTGTAAGTGGGTCTGCCACATTATCTGTGGAGTTGACTCTCTTGACCTCAACGTAACCTTTCTTAAGGTAATCGCGGATGAGATGGATATCGCCGCTCAATGTGCTTGGACTTCTGGTGAGACCTCGGCTCCTTAGCAAGGGCTATGGCGCCATTGTTGTCGCAGTAAAGAGGAATGGCATCTGATGGCATTACTCCAATTTCTGCAGCAAACTTCTTGTACCAGAATGCTTCCTTTGCAGCCTCTGATGCAGCTATATATTCTGCTTCCATGGTGGAATCTGCTATCACAGTTTGCTTGGAACTCTTCCAGCTGACAGCTCCACCATTGCACACAAACAGACTTCCAGATGTCGACTTTCGATCATCTATATCGGACATGAAGTCCGAGTCTGTGTATCCCTGGACTTGGAGTTCTCCATTACCAAAGACCAACATCATATCCTTAGTTCTTCTCAAGTACTTAAGGATACATTTCACAGAAGTCCAGTGTTCTTCACCTGGATTTGACTGATATCTGCTTGTGACACTCACAGCATGGGCTATATCAGGTCGTGTACATAGCATGGCATACATGAGGCTCCCTATTGCAGAAGCATAAGGGATCTTGCTCATGCGTTCTATTTCCTCAGGTGTGCTGGGGCACATCTTCTTGGAAAGATGAATACCATGTCTGAAGGGTATTAATCCCCTCTTAGAGTTTTCCATACTAAACCTCTTTAGTACTTCCTCTATGTACATCTTCTGTGAAAGTCCTAGCATCCTATTCGGTCTATCCCTATAGACCTTAATTCCTAGAATAAAGGATGCTTCACCTAGGTCTTTCATGGAGAATTCCTTGGACAACCACATCTTGACTGATGTCAACATGGGAATATCATTCCCAATAAGGAGGATGTCATCCACGTACAATACGAGGAAGACAACAGCGCTCCCACTGACCCTTTTGAAAACACATGGTTCCTCTTCATTTTTGATGAAACCAAACTTTTTGATCACATCATTGAAACGAGTGTTCCAGCTCCGAGATGCTTGCTTAAGTCCATATATGGACCTTTGCAGCTTGCAAACCTTGTGATCAGTATCACTGGATGTGAAACCTAGCGGCTGTTCCATATAGATATCTTCCTCAAGATATCCATTTAGGAATGCCGTTTTCACGTCCATTTGCCATATTTCATAATCGAAATAGGCTGCAACAGCAAGCAATGTGCGGATGGATTTTAGCATAGCTACCGGGGAAAAGGTATCCTGATAGTCAATGCCTTCGCGTTGACTATAACCTTTTGCCACCAGTCTAGCCTTGAATGTCTCCACATTCCCATCTGCACCAATCTTTCTCTTGAAGATCCATTTACACCCAATAGGTACTATACCTTCTGGTGGATCTACCAAGGTCCAGACTTGGTTTGAGTGCATCGAGTCAATTTCTGACTTCATTGCCTCAAGCCATTTCTCGGAGTCGATATCTGATATCGCCTCGTTGTAGGTTTTGGGATCATCACCATGAGCACCATTACCTATGAGGAACATTTCCTCTACATCCTCTGAAATAATACCTAAGTATCTTTCAGGGGGACGGGAAACTCTTTCCGATCTACGAGGTGGAGGAGGTAGTGTTCTTATTGGCTCAACCTGATTTGGTTCCACTTGGTCCTTAGCTCGTTCTGCTTGTGAGACTTTCTCATCAAGCTTAATCTGCTTTCCAATGCCACTATCTTGAATAAACTATTTTTCAAGAAATATGGCATGTCGACTCACAATCACATTGTGGTCTTCTGGAATGTAGAAATAGTATCCTAATGACTCTTTAGGATATCCTATGAATCGAGCTCTAAAGGACCTAAACTCTAACTTGTCCGCTTGTTGTCTTTTGACATGAGCCGGACAACCCCAAATTCTGAGATGACTCAGACTTGGTTTCTTACCGTGCCATATCTCATACGGTGTGGTAGGAACGGTTTTAGAGGGAACCCTATTCAGTAAATAGATTGAAGTTAATAATGAATGTCCCCAAAGAAAATCAGGGAGGTCTGTGAAGCTCATCATGGATCGAACCATATCCAATAGAGTCCGATTTCTCCGTTCTGAAACCCCGTTGAGTTGAGGTGTTCCTGGTGGAGTCCATTGAGAGACTATGCCATTTTCCTTAAGATAGTCTAGGAATTCCCGGCTAAGGTATTCACCTCCTCGATCTGATCGAAGAACCTTAATGGGTTTTCCAGTTTGTTTTTCTACTTCATGTCTGAATTCTTTGAACTTTTCAAAAGCTTCAGACTTGTGTCTCATAAGATACACATACCCATACCTAGACAGATCATCGGTAAAGGTAATGAAGTAGACAAAATTGCCTCTAGCCGGCACATCGAATGGGCCGCACACATCAGTATGTACTAGGGCAAGGAGATCTGTGGCCCTCTCCCCATGTCCAACAAAAGGGAGTTTAGTCATTTTGCCTTGAAGACAAGATTCACAAGTTGGATATGACTCAAAAGTCAATGGACTCAATAGCCCATTTTTCTCCAATTTGTTAATCCTATCTTCTGCTATATGACCTAATCTCAGGTGCCATAGATATCTGTCGTTTGGACTATCCCTAGGTCGTTTGGCATTCACGTTTTGCTCGATAGTTAAAACAGGTACATCAATATGCAACTGATAAAGACCATTAATAAGGAAACCATTTGCAATTTTATTTCTTTCATAAAGAATGTTACAATGGTCCTTAAAGAAGGTGATCACATAACCTTCTTGTGCTAAGCATGAAACAGAAATCAAATTCCTGCTAGCTGCAGGCACATAATAACAGTCTTTTAAAACTAAGTCTAAACCAGATGGTAATCGAAGAGGGTATGTTCCCACGGCTACTGCAGCAACTCTTGCTCCATTACCGACGCGTAGGATCATGTCTCCATCCCTCAGCCTCCTGCTATCCTCAAGACCCTGCATAGAAGTGCACAGATGAGCACTAGAACCAGAGTCAAGCACCCAACTGGATGCAGAAGAAACCGTAAGGTTAGACTCAATAACGAGCATACCTCCAGAAGGACCTTCCTTCTTGTTCTTTCAGGGTGGCCAGGTAAGTAGGGCAGTTCCGCTTCCAATGGCCGTCGCTGTTGCAATGGAAACACTTTCCTTTGCCATCGACCTTCTTCTTCGGTTCTGCCTTCTTCTTCTTTGATCCTTCCACCTTTTGCTTTTTCACAGACTTCTTTTTCTTTCCATAAGACTTTCTTTTGGAAGAAGTCCGTTCCATAGCAAGAACTGAGCCTTTAGAACCTTTCATAGAAAGCTCAGCGGTAACCAGCATATTCATCAACTCGGCCAAGGAATTTTGAAGTTTATGCATGTGGTAATTCATGATGAATTGCCCATATGCATCAGTCAAGGATTGCAGAATAATATCGTTCTGCAAATCCAAGTCCAACTTCACACCGAGCTTCTCAAGCTCTTCCATGTCCTTGATCATTGTCAGACAGTGATCTTGGACTGACTGCCCATCACGCATCTTAGCCTTAAAAAGTCATTTCGTGACTTGATATTTGGCTGCGCGACTCTGTTCACCAAACATCTCCTGCAGGTGAGCCAACATTTGGCGAGCAGTCCCGATATCTTCATGTTGGCGCTGGAGCTCATCAGACATCGAGCCCAACATGTAGTATCTGGCCTTATTGTCTTCGTCAATCCATTTTTCCAGAGACGCTCTCTGTTCAGTGGATGGACGAGCTGGTAAGGTGGGAGGGTCCTGGTCCAAAACATGTGTTAACTTCTCTGAACCCAAAACAATTTTGTAGTTCCTGAGCCAATCTTTATAATTGGGTCCAGTCAGTCTATGTGTGTCTAGGATACGTGCCAGTGGGTTGGACGCAGACATTTTCCTGTAGAGAGTCAAAGATTCTAGTTAGATACTGTAATTTTGACTTGACCAATTTGTTTAGGGATTTTATTTTTAAACAAATTAGCTCCCACTATTTTCTCGGATCCCTACACTCCCTCTGTAGAGATGCGAAAATCTCCGCGATTGATGATTTCTAGTGGGTGGTGCGGTCTCACCAACTGACTCATCACCTCACCTAACAGTTATTGGTGATGGGTTAGCCAATGAGTGAACAACTCTTGTTCAATGATTCTCTAATCATGGTGCACCCAAACTTGGTCTCTAATTCATGAATCTCACCGTATCCGGAATATTGATCCACTCCTTAGTTAAGTCAGACCCACCATTTGCATAGACTGGGTTCCTAATTGGGTCTCTCACCGTATCCGGAATATTGAGCCCAACTCATCCTCCAGCCCATAGCATCCAATGCCTAATAGACATGGTTGCGTCTTCCCGGTGCAACTGAGCCACTGTATCCAGCCGAGAACAATCAACCCCGGGAAGGGCCCGCACATCTACAATGGTGGAAGACCTCGGACTTAATCTTTTCTTAGGGAGAATTGATTCAGGTCTCATTAAACTAGACTTGGCTTAGTCATAACAATTATGACTAACCTAGTGGCATGGGTTCAGCTCGGATTATTGACCACCTCAGATCAGAACTGTGTCAACAGATATGGCCAGGTAAGTGAGACCGGTGGAAGGAATATGCCGTTAACTCGCACAAGAACGCATTCAGGTCGAGTAGCTTCCAATTAAAAACCAGTCGGTCGTCTGTGCCAAACTTACCTTAGACACCAAATTGTTGAGTCAGAACCAATTGGGTTAGCCTACAATCCAGACTCTAACCTCTGAGCCTAATTAGGTCTTGCTTGATCGTGACTCGATCTTGACCCAGACTTAATCCTATTAGGCTGGTCAATTTAAGCATTGTTGATCCCATCTAACCAACTCTTGATTCGGTTTGATCAACCGCTTAGACCTAATTGAGCTACCCAAGCCCGAACCCAGTATTATGAATATGTCTTAGATCTGAAATTCTCAATTTTAGACCTAATTAATATTCCATAAACTTAATTCTTAATTAAGTTGGGTTCATAAACAAAATATGCACAATAAATCCTAGGGTTTCAGGATCTAGGGTTTTGCAGAAAGTAAGTTTTGGGTTTCTGATTAAGGACGAACACGCAGCACCCCTACACGTCATAAGAACACCCCATCGAATGGGAAGAGAGGGCCTTTAAACCCTTCTTCGTTCTTATGACCGGACGGCCAAGAGGAACGCCTTAATCAGGAACATGTAAATCTACAAAACAGTTATAGATCTATATCATATATCTCATATACAAATTTAGATCTAATCAAGGCATATTTTGCATACATCTCATGTATCATAATCATGCATGTTTTCAGATCTAAATTATCTCATAATAATCTAAAAAATTAGATTTAAATTGATCTAATCAAAATAAATTCTAATCTAGACAATTATGTAGAACTATTCTACAACTAGTCTAGACATGCATCTATCATATCTCATATGATATTTAAAATTAAATAATTTTTATTTGCTGTTTATCAGATGTTATTATAACACTTATAATATCAGAAAATAGTAAATAAGAAGATCTAAAATATGATTTAATCAGATTAAATCAAAGACATGCAAAACTATTCTATAGAACTATTCTATTCTAGAACTAGTCATGCATATCTTCATGTTCTTAGATCCAAATCATTTAATTTTAATTTTTTCTGATTTCAGATCTGATCACATCTCATGTGACATCTGAAATCACTTTATTTTCTAATTAAAATAAAATTAAAATCAGATCTAAACAATTTTAGAACCATGGCTCTGATACCAGTTGAAGGGAAATCCTGATTTCCCGGTCCAGGTTCGTTCCAGATCTGATTAGATCAAGAGATATATTTCAAAAATTTTTCTCTTGATCTCAATCAGATCTTGATATGTTTCAGATCTGATTCTTATTATTTTAATAAATAAAATAAAATAAGATAAATTAAATCAAATTTAATTTACCTGATTTGGGTAATCCTATTACCCTGTAGATGATCCTGATTGCAGCGGAAGGTTCTGGATCTTAGCCACGCAAGCGCCTGGCCTCTACCGGTATCCACTCGGGTTGGATCTGGAGATCCTCTTCTTCTCTATCACACCTCCAAAAATCAGATCTGGATCTGATCTGGAGGATCTTCAAAACTCTTTTGAAGATCTGCAGTCGTCCTTTTGCAGCAGCGCAGCCTTCTTGCTTTTGATCGCCTTTCCTTGATCTGAATCGCACCAACCTAAAGTCCAAAACACTTTTGGACGTGGAGAGCAAGGGGAGAAGAGACTATGGCATGGAGAAGGAGGGGAGAGGCAGCCTTGGGGCGTGGGAAATCTCTTTCTTTCACTTGGAATTAGGGTTGGGCGCAGGGTCTTATTTATAGACCTCTTGTGATCCAACTCCTCTTCCTCTCAACCAATCACAACCCTTTGTGAAATCAGATCTAAATCTGATTGGTTGGAATAGAGACCCCTGGATTCCTCCTTAGAGGGTGCCTAAGACCAGTCAAACTGGATTCTTAGTAGAACTCTGATTGGAATCCAAAAGGGAGGTGGAGTCCTTGTCCAACAAGGACTCCTAGGCGCCTCCTACTTGGGCTCACGCCACCCTTGGCGTGCGCCCTTCTCCTTGCCAGGTTCTGGCAGGGGGACAGGCCCCCACCAGCTCTCCAATAGGTGCATGACATGTGGTCAAAAGTCAAAGGGTCAATGGTCAACGTTTGACCAGTCAAAGGTAGACTTTTGACCAAAGTCAAAGAACAAGAAATGGCAGGTGACCAAAAATGGCAGGTAATGTCTTACAAATAAGACAACCTTTTCTGACTTGGACAACCTCCAGTCAGACCATATGAAGGCCTCTGATTGAGCACAAACTCCTTTGGCTCAGTCAGGACAACTTATTTATGATAGTAAAAGAAGAACGTTAGGTTCAATCGAGTGCTAGCACGATTTCCTTGAACCTAATTGAATCTCATTCAGATCAATTGAACTAGATCAGTTCAATTGATGATCACCAGATTCAAACCCTTGTTTGTGTGACCCAGTTAGGTTCAGTTCTGTATGGTAATGGGATATGTCATGATCTCTATCATCGACATCATCGAAACTCCTTTCGATGGATCAGAACTCTTCTGATTCGAACAGCTAGAATGATCGATCATCTAAATCATTCTAATTGCTCCCAAAATCCACCAGTGACACCTAGCAGTATATGGTGGCAACCCATCAGAGCTGAATGCGAACCTCTTGGTGCAGCTACCTGTGTGATTAAGTTCTTCTATCTTGAGCCCCGATCAGATTAGGGTTAAGGTGAACTCGTCAAACCCTAGTCTCTGTCATATGATGTAATCATTCGATTCGAGTCCAATGTGAAAATCTAAATAGAAACTCTTTCTATTATTTCACTCTGCCATGGCCATGGGCTTCTGGACTTGATTCTCATGATCATCATAGGGCTACTCCTCTACCACCGAGGTAGATAGATTCCATCTTGATGCAATCCAGTTCCTACAATGAACATGTCATAGCCAACATACACCTCAGGGTTCCATATGGCTAGGAGACCGAGTAATGGTGTAGTCAAACTATAACACCCTCAAGGTGAACTGCCGATGCATCTCAGGTCAAAGAACCAGACACACTACTGCAGCATCGAGTCAGTCATTGACGAGAAGGTAGACTTCCCTAATGACTACTCGAGGTGGTCACGCTCAGTGCCCTCGTTCTCTAACGAGTACCTGTACTCTCGCTCCGGTGTCTCCACACCGTAGACTCAAGACTCATCTACTAAAGAGAAGCGATTGTACACCAACCTTCCGGATCAATCACCATCCTCGTGATGATCCTATGGTCGGGAGCATTTTATGAGTTAATAATGATTATTCATGTCTTAAATTTTCAACTCTTGAAAATATGAATTATCATTACCATTAACTCAAAGGATGTATCACAGACACTAAATACACATATGTGATAGAAAATAACCCATTTTATTAATTATAGTCAAAATTATAATTTTGCCCCTAGAAGTGTATTACAAGTGTCAGCCAATTCTGGCTTCTAGGGCACATATATCTAACAGCGTGTTCTGCAAGGGTCCTCCCTTTAAAGGAGGTCCTACTGATCCGCTGGCCTCTTCCCACCAAAGTCTTCCAGAGATAGTTTTGATGATGCCCAGTGGGGGTCGATCTTCTTGCTGCTCCTCCCTTCTCGGTGGATCTAGCTGTGGTAGTGATCTCAGCCGCTCTTTCCTTGCCTCAGGCTGACATCATAGGAATTGACGAAGCCGGCCTTGCATGATGAGCTTCTCGATCTCATCTTGGAGCTGGATGCATTCTTCAGTATCATGATCATGATCATGATGATAGAGATTGTATTTGCTAGGATTGCACTTGCTAGGATGAGTGCGCATCCTTTCGAGCCTCGACATTTGCACCTTGATCTCCAGAACTTGAGTCGTTAGGATATTGAGGGGGGCACAGTTGTGGAACCTTCTAGGGGGAGAGTTTTGCCATGCCTTTCATTCATGGCTTCTTTGTCTATGAGCCTGGGGAGAAGTCCAAGCTCATCTATGCTCAGGAGGAGTTCTAGAGCATGGCCGAGCTTCAATCGACTTTTCTTCAAATGCAAGTGTTGGGAGAAAAATAACCCCCACCGAAGCTCTTGGCCAAAGTCCTTAGCCACCGACCATCCTTCAGTTGGAATTCTTCGATCCCCTCAACAACAAGTTCATATCACAGAACCTCTTAATGGCCCATAGAAGTTTGGTGGCATGATCTTGTACAGCGAAGTAGATCTATTGTTATACTAACCTCGCCTTCTGACTAAAAATGAATGATAAATTGAGGGCCCGGATGAACTCCTCCAATCGTGCTCCTTTCGGACGAACTCCTCTAGTCATGCTCTTTCTAGCAACACTCGTTCCAGTCGTGGCCTTACTTAATTCCTGCCACACCTATCGATGGGAGCCATCCAATGGGACCTTGTCAAATTGCTAATACATAACAACCACTTTGTACAGGATGGAGTGCAAAACCTTAGATCTCCATTCAGGAGGAATCTACTTGCGCATGACCCACGAAGCTTCCAAACTTTTTTAAAAAATCAGATATTTCCCCCAACTAACCTCGATCGATCATAAGTCCACTACATACACCAAAGTCTCCGACCTTTATCTGAACTACAACAAAGGGATTTCCACCACCTATAAGTCATGATAAATAACAACTCATCCTCCATAACAAACTTCACATGGCATGAATGGTCCACTACCAAATTTCATCTATAAAAGAGATCCTTTAGATATATTTTCTCTAAGCTCACTTCTTCTTTCCATCACTCTACTGTTAGATATGTGTTCCCTAGAAGCCAGAATTGGCTGACACTTACAATACACTTCTAGGGGCAAAATTATAATTTTGACTATAAATAATAAAATAGATTATTTTCTATCATAAATGTATATTTAGTATCTGTGATACATCTCTTGAGTTAATGGTAATGATAATTCATATTTTCAAGAGTTGAAAATTTAAGACATGAATTCTCGTTATTAACTCATAAAATGCTCCTGACCATAGGATCATCATGAGGATGGTGATTGATCCGGAAGGTTGGTATATAATCGCTTCTTTATATAGCAGATGAGTCTTGAGTCTATGGTGTAGAGATATTAGAGCAAGAGTATAAGTACTCGTTAGAGATTGAGGGCATTGAGCGTGACCACCTCGAGCAGTCATAAGAAAGTCTACCTTCTCGTCGATGACTGACTCGAAGCTGCAGTGGTGTGTCTGGTTCTTTGACCTGAGGTGCATCGATAGTTCACCTTGAGGGTGTTATAGTTTGACTACACCATGACTCGATCTCCTAGCCATTTGAAATCCTGAGGTGTATGTTGGCTATAGCATGTTCATTGTAGGAATTGGATTGCACCAAGAAGGAATCTATCTACCTCGGTGGATGAGGAGCAGCCCTATGATGATCATGAGAATCAAGTCCATAAGCCCATGGCCATGGCAGAGTGAAATAATAGAAAGAGTTTCTATTAAGATTTTCACATCGGACTTGAATCGAATGATTAAATCATATGATAGAAATTAGGGTTTGACGAGTTCACCTTAACCCTAATCTGATCGGAAGCTCAAGATAGAAGAACTTAATCACACAAGTAGCTGCACCGAGAGGTTCATTTTTAGTTTTGATGGGTTGCCACCATATACTGCTAGGTGTCACTGGTGGATTTTGGGAGCAATTAGAATGATTTAGATGATCGATCATTCTAGTTGTCTGAATCAGAAGAGTTCTGATCCATCGAAAGGAGTTTCGATGATGTCGATGATGGAGATCATGACATATCCCATTACCATATAGAACTGAACCTAACTGGGTCACACAAACAAAGGTTTGGATCTGGATATCATCAATTGGACTAACCCTAGTTCAATTGATTTGAATAAGATTCAATTAGGTTCAAGAAAATCGTGCTAGCACACGATTGAGCCTAATGTTCTCCTTCTACTATCATTAAAAGTTGTCTTGACTAAGCCAAATATATTTGTGCTCACTTAGATACCTTTACTTGGTCTGACTAGAGCTTATCCAGGTTAGAAAAGGGTTGTCTTAATTTATGAGATAAATCTGAGACAACACCTACCATTTTTTGTCACATGCTAATTCTTATCTTTGACTTTGGTCAAATGTTGACCTTTGACACTTAGACATCTGGTCATATGTCATGCACCTATAGGAGAGTAGATAGGGGCTTGTCGTCTTGCTAGAAATTGGAAAAGAGAGGGTGCACACCTAGGGAGGCATGCGCCCATGGATAGGGATGCCTGGAGTCCCATATAGATTGGATTCCAGGTTGCTTCTAGGATTCTACTTAGGTGGTGCCAACCTATAGACCTTGACCAGTCTTAGGTGCCATCTAAGGATGAATTGAAGGGGCTCTCATCTGATTAGATCAAATAATATCATCCCACTAATCAAATTTAGATCTGATTGCACGAAGCAACATGATTGGTCGGGATGATGTGGCACTGCATGGCACAGTCGGGTCTATGTAAACCCTATCTGCGCCCAACTTTGATTGTGTTCTCCCTTAGCCCATGCCCCAAGACTATCACTCTCCCGCCTCCATGCCAACTTTTGGTCCTCTCTCTCCTCTCCATGCCCAAGGAATTTTGGGCTCCAGTTTGGTGCGATCCAGGTAAAAGAAATGTGACGAGAAAGGAAGAAAGCAGCACTGCTGCAGAGATGACTGCAAATCTTTGAAAGAAGTTTTGAAGATCCTCCAAATCAGATCTAAATTTGATATTTAAGAAGATGATAAAGAAGGAGAAGATCTCTGGATCTAGGTTGAGTGGACATCGGTAGAGGCCAGACGCTTGCATGGCTAGATCCAGAACCTCAGGCAATCAGTAGGATCATCAAAGGGTAATCTGATTACCAAACATCAAGGTACAAATTAAATCAAATTTAATTTATTTTTACTTTTATTTATTAGATCTATAAAATTTGATCTAGAATATCTCAAATTTGATCTAAATATATGAGAAAAATTTTTAAAATATCTCTCTCGATCCGATTAAATCTGAACGAACCTGACCTGAGAAATCAGGATTTCTCCTTCAACTGGTATCAGAGCTAGGTTCTCTAAATTATTTAGATCTAATTTTAATTTATTTTTTATTTAATAATTAGGTGATTTTAGATGTTACATGAGATGTGATTAGATCTAAAATTAAAAAAATTAAAATTAAATAGTTTAGATCTAAGTTTTACATGATGCATGACTAGTTATAAAATAGAATAGTTCTATACATAGTCCTGCATGTTCATAATTTAATTTGATTAAGTTATAATTTTAGATCTATTTATTTACTATTTTTTTAAATTATAAATTTTATAATAAGATCTAAAAAATAGAAAATAAAATTATTTAATTTTTGGATCATATGAGGTATGATGAATGCATGTTTAGACTAGTTGTAGAATAGTTCTACATAATTATCCAGATAAGAATTTATTTTGATGTGATTAATTTAAATCTAATTTTTTAGATAATTATGGGATCATTTAGATCTAAAAATATGCATGATATGATACATGAGATGTATGCAAAATATGTTTATAGTTAGATCAATTTTTGTATATGAGATATATGATGTAGATCTAACTAGTTTTGTAGTTTTGTATATTTCTAATTAAGGCATTCTCCTTAGCCATCCGGTCATAAGAACAAAGATAGGTTTAAATGCCCTCTCCTCCCATTTGATGGGATGTTCTTATGATGTGTAGGGGTGCTGCGTGTTCGTCCTTAATCAAAAATTAAGAACTTACTTTCTGCAAAACCCTAGATCCTAAAACCCTAGAATTTAATATACATGTTTTGTTTATGAACCCTAAAATTAATTAAGAATTAAGATTATGAAATATTAATTAGATCTAAAATTGAGAATTTTAAATCTAAGACATATTCATAATATTGTGTTCGAGCTTGGGTAGCTGAATTAGGTCTAAGTGGTTGATCAAACTGAATCAAGAGTTGGTTAGATGGGATCAACAATGCTTAAATTGACCAGCCTAATAGGATTAAGTCTGGGTCAAGATTGAGTCATGTGAGTGATCGATCAAGCTAAGGCCTAATTAGGCTCAGTGGTTAGAGTCTGGATTGTAGGCTAATCCGATTGATTCTGGCTTAACAATTTGGTGTCTAAGGTAAGTTTGGTAGATACGATTGAATGATTTTTAATTGGGAGCTACTCGACTCGAATGCATTCTTGTCGAGTTAATGGCATATCCTTTCCATCGGTCTCACTTACCTAACCATATTTGTTGGCTCAGTTCTGATTTGAGGTGGTCAATAATCCAAGCTAATCCATGCCACTAGGTTAGTCATAATAGTTATGACTATGTCAAGTCTAGTTTAGGGAGACCTAAATCAAATCTTTCTAAGAAAAGATTAAGTCTAAGATCTTCCATCATTATAGATGTGCGGACCCTTCCTAGGGTTGATTGTTCTCGACTGGTTACAATGGTTCAGTTGCACAAAAAAGATGCAACCATGTTATTAGGCATTGGATTCTACGGGCTGGAGGATGGATTGGGCTCAATATTCTGGACACAATGAGAGACTCAATTAGAAATCCAATCTGTGCAAATGTGGGTTTCACTTAACTAAGGAGTGGATCAATATTTCGAGCATGGTGAGATCCATGAATTAGAGACCAAGTTTGGGTACACCATGATTAGGGAATCATTGAACAAGAGTTGTTCACTCATTGGCTAACCCATCATCAATATCTATTAGGTGAGGTGATGAGTTAGTTGGTGGGACCGCACCACCCACTAGAAATTATTAATCATGAAGATTTTCATATCTCTATAAAGGGAGTATAAGGATCCAAGTAAATAGTGGGAGCTAATTTGTTTAAAAATAAAACTCCTAAATAAATTGGTCATGTCTTAATTACAATATCTAACAAGAAACTTTGACTCTCTAAAGAAAAATGTCTACGTCCAACCCACTAGCACGTATCTTGGACATCCATACACTGACCGGACCTAATTACAAGGATTGGCTCTGAAACTTCAAAATTATTTTGGATTTTGAGAAGTTAACCTATGTGTTGGACTAGGACCCTCCCACCTTACCAACTCATCCACCATTGAACAGAGAGCACCTCTTGAAAAATGGATGGACGAAGATAACAAGGCCAGATATTACATGTTGGGCTCAATGTTTGATGAGCTTCAATGCCAAAATGATGATATCAGAACTGTCCGTCAAATGTTGGCTCACCTACAAGAGATGTTTGGTGAACAAAGTCGCACAGCCAAGTATCAAGTCACTAAATGACTTTTCAAGGCTAAAATGCATGATGGACAGTCAATCCAACATCATTATCTGATGATGATTAAGAACTTAGAAGAGCTTGAGAAGCTCGGAGTGAAGTTGGATCTGGATCTGCAGAATGATATAATTCTGCAATCCTTGACTAATGCATATGGGTAGTTCATCATGAACTACCATATGTATAAACTTCAAAATTTTTCGGCCGAACTTATGAATATACTGATTATTTTTGAGCTTTCCATGAAAGGTTCTAAAGGCTCAGTGCTTGCTATGGAACGGACTTCTTCCATGAGAGTCTTTTGGAAAGAAGAAGAAGTCTATGAAAAAGCAGAAGGTGGAAGGAGGAAAGAAGAAAAAGGCAGAGCTAAAGAAGAAGCCGCCGATAAAGGAAAGTGTTTCCATTGCAACAATGACGGCCACTAGAAGCAAAATTGCCCTACTTACCTGGCCACCCTAAAGAATAAGAAGGAGGCAGGTCCTTCTAGAGGTATGCTCATTATTGAGTCTAACCTTATGGTTCATTCTGCATCCAATTGGGTGCTTGACTCTGGTTCTAATGCTCATTCGTGCACTTCCATGTTGGATCTTAAGGATAGCAAGAGGCTGAGGGATGGTGAGATGATCCCACTCATCAAAAATGGAGCAAGAGTTGCTGCCGTGGTGGTGGGAACATACCCTCTTCGACTACCATCTGGTTTAGACTTAGTTTTAAAAGATTGTTATTATGTACCTGCAGCAAGCAGAAATTTGATTTCTATTTTATGCCTAGCACTAGAAGGCTATGTAATTAGTTTTCTTAAGGACCATCGTAACATTCTCTATGAAAGAAATAAAATTGCAAGTGGTTTCCTTACTAACGGTCTTTATCAGTTACATATTGATGTATCTATTTTTAATATCGAGCAAAATGTGAATGCCATAAAATCAAAATGACCTAGGGATAATCCAAATGATAGGTATCTATGGCACTTAAGACTAGGTCATATAGCAGATGATAGGGTTAACAAATTGGAGAAAACCAGGCTATCGAGTCCATTGACTTCTAAGTCATATCCAATTTATGAATCTTGTCTTCATGGCAAAATCACTAAGCTCTCTTTTGTAGGACATGAGAAAAAGGCCATGGATCTTCTTACCCAAGTGCATACTGATGTGTGCAGCCCATTTGATGTGCCGGCTAGAGGCAATTTTGTCTACTTCATTACTGTTGGGGATAAACTCGGCTCCTACCAAAGTTCAATCGGATGCTCAATCGATAATGCAATCGGTAGTCAAAGGAAAGCTTCAGCAGATAAGCCTTAGCCAAGCTCCTTTGTGGCCGAGCCCCTTTCGAACCTATTCAGTCGGCCGAGTTCATTAGCGGTCGAGCCCCGGTCGAACTCCTCAATGGTCGAACTTCTTTAGGAGCTGGACTCCCCCAGACATCTCCTTCGGTCGAGCTTCTTCGGAAGCCGAACTCCTCAATGGTCGAGCTCTTTCTGAACTTCCTAGCGATCGAGTTTTAGCCGAATCCCTTCAATCGATCGAACTCCAACAGCCGGGCTTCTATGGAAGCCGGACTCCTTCCAAACTCCCTAGCGATCGAGTTTTAGTCGAATCCCTTCAACCGGCCAAACTCCAGTAGCTGGACTTCTATGAAAGCCAAACTCCTTGCGGACTTCTCCGATAGTCGAGCTTCTATGAAAGCCAAACTCCCTCTGGACCCCTCCAGTAACTGGGCTTCTACGGAAGCCGAACTCGTTATAGACTGTTGACCGATTCCTACAGGCGATCCCACTACTAAATTGTTACACGACAATAAGGATCAGCATTTATCAAGTCAATAATGATCGGCATTGATTAGGATGGTTATGACAGTCATTAATCAAGGTAGTTACAACAAACTTCGCCTATAAAAAGGGCCCTCCAGATACGGTTATGCAGATTCTAAACTCTTCTCTCCTTCATGAAACTCTGCCAAACTCCACACTGAGCACTTCATTTCTGTTGGCCAGAGCTAACTTGACCGTCGGAGGGTCCTATCGGAGCTGCCCCCACCAGGTCTAGATGAGACTTTATTTTGTAGTTCACCGATGGCAACCTCATCCCCTTCCACTCTAGTTTGATCCAACGTCAACCAAATTCTGCACCAATAGATTTGGCGCTAGAGGAAGGGCTGCCTCTATTCCTGAGGTGTTCTTGAGGCCTCCTTTGTTCTTAAAGGAGTGCTCAACGACGATCTCTCTCTAGAGATCTCCCTTCTTCCTCTCCAGAGTTTTCTCCCAAGAGAAAATGTCTCCTAGGGAGCTTCGATCAGATGATCGACGGCCTCCACAGCCCAATCCCATCGAGATCCATCTGCTCCTGTTTCAGCCCTGACAACTTAGGTTCCACCTCTACCCATGGTAGATGTAGAGTAGTTCAACCTGCTTATCCAACTAAAGTTGAACCTAATTGAATCTTATCCAAATCAGCTAAACTTGGGTTAGCCCAATTGGTAACATTCAGACTCAAACCCTTATTTGTATGAACTAGTTAGGTTCTATTCCGTATGATAATGAGATATGCCACGATCCCTATCATCGACATCATCGAAATACCTTTTGATGGACCAAAATGTTTCTAATTCATATAATTAGAATGATTGATCATCTAAATCATTCTAACTGCTTCCAAAATCCATCAATGACACCAAGCAATAAATGATGGCGATCCATCAGAATTAAAAGCGAACCTCTTGGTGCAGCTACCTGTGTGATTGGATTCTTCTATCTTGAGCCTCAACTGAATTAGGATTAAGGTGAACTCGTTAAACCTAACATCCATCATATTAATTAATCATTCGATTCAAGTTCGATGTGAAACCATAATAGAAACTCTTTCTATCATATTCACACTGCCATGGCCATGGACTTACGGACTCGATCTCATGATCATCATAGGGTTGCTCATCATCTACCAAGGTAGATAGATCTCCTATTTGTGTAATCCAATTCCTACAATGAACATGCTATAACCAACATACACCTCAAGATTCTGAATGGCTAGGAGATCGAGTTATGGTGTAGTCAAACTATAACACCCTCTAGATGAACTATCGATGCAACTCAGATCAAAGAACCAGACACACCATTGCAGCATCAAGCCAGTCATTGACGAGAAGGTAGACTTTCTTATGACTGCCCGAGGTGGTCATGCTCAGTGCCCTCATTCTCTAATGAGTATTTGTACTCTCACTCCGGTGTCTTCATACCATAGACTCAAGACTCATCTATCCTATGAAAGCAATCATACAACAACTTTCTGGATCGATCATAATCCTCATGATAATTCTATGATCGTGAGCTATTTATGAGTTAATAATAAAAACTCATGTCTTAAATTTTCAACTCTTGAAAATATGAGTTGTCATTTTCATTAAATCAAAGGATGTATCACAGATACTATTTACACAATGTGATAGATTAAAAATTAATCTTTTATTTATTTAAGTCAAAATTATAAAATTATCTTTAGAAGTGTGTTACAAGTATCAACCAATTTAGCTTCTAGGGCACACATCTAACTGAACCATCTTAGACGAATGAGCTACAAGAAGATCGGCCTCTCCTTAGAATCATCAATACTATCACTGGGGGACATCAGCGAGGGAAGGCCAATGCATCAGTAGAGCTCGCAAAGAAGTAGTAGACTAAAGAGTCCATTTCTTTCACTGAAAAAGATGTCTAGGGAGTTCAGCTTTCGCATAATGATGCATTTGTAGTGACTTTAAATATTGATGATTATGATGTACGCCACGTTCTAATTGATAATAGAAGCTCTGCTGATATCTTATTTTATAATGTTTTTGCTAAAATGTCTATACTTGATAGCAAAATGGGATCGATGAATTTTCTACTAGTAGGATTCATAGGTAATGCAGTGCCAGTGAGAGAAATAATAACATTGCCTATGGTAGCGGATCGATACCCAAAGCAATCTAGAGCTTAAGTTGATTTTTTAATAGTTAAATCTCCTTCTGCCTACAATGCAATCCTTAGCTGATCTAGTTTAAATACACTCTAGGATGTGGTTTCCACTTACTACCTGAAAATGAAGTTTTCAATAATTTATGAAGTCAGAAAGGTCAGAAGAGATCAGGCACTAGCTCGACATTACTACAATATTGCCCTATAGGGAGGAAGACAAGCAGACCCTTGTCTAGTGGACGCACTCGATGTCCATGATGATATATTTGAAGAAAGTGTAGAATCCATCGATGATCTTGTAGAGATCACCTTGAACAATGAGAATAAAGAACATACCATGAGGATTAGCTCAAATCTGAAAGGAGAAGTCAGAAAGTAGCTCGTCATCTTCTTACAAAGGAATGCTGATGTCTTCGCTTGGGTGCCTATAGACGTGGCTGGGATTGATGCAAAGATAATGGAGCATCATCTGGGTGTGGATTCTAAATGTCAACTAGTAAAGCAGAAAAAGCGTAGTTTTGCACTAGAAAGATAGAAGGCTATAATGGATGAGGTTGACAAGCTCCTCATGCCAAGATTCATCCAAAAAATGCTCTATCCGAACTAGATCACAAATGTCGTCCTTGTTAAAAATGCCAATGGCAAGTGGAGGATGTGTATAGATTTCATAGATTTAAACATAGCTTGCCCAAAAGATAGCTACGCTCTATCTAGGATTGATCATCTGGTGGATGAAACTTTAAGCCATGAACTCCTCACCTTCATGAATGCCTTCTCCAGATATAATCAAATTCGAATGGCACCAAAGAATGAGGAAGACTACTTTTATCACTGACTGTGATCTTTATTATTATATGGTCATGTCCTTTGGGCTTAAAAATGCATGAGCAACTTATCAATGCCTGGTGAATGAGATATTCAAGGAGTAGATTGGCCGCAACATGAACGTCTATGTGGATGATATGCTAGTCAAAAGCTGATCCTCTCCAGAATACATTGCCGATCTTGAGGAGACCTTCAGTACCCTTCGAAAGTACAAGATGAAGCTAAATCCTACAAAATATGCCTTTGGAGTAACTTCGAAAAAGTTCCTAGGATTTATGGTGTCATGTCATGATATTGAGGCCAACCTAAAAAAGATCAAAGCCATCTAAGAGATAACCATCCCAAAAATAATAAAAGAAGTTCAACACCTCATAGGGAAAGTAGCAGTCTTGAATCGCTTTGTTTTAAAGTCAGCAAAGCATTGCATGCCCTTCTTCCAAGTACTCAAGTAGCCTAAGAACTTTAACTGAGCTCCTGAGCGCCAATAAGCCCTTGAAGAATTGAAGAACTATCTTAGTTTGCCTCCAGAGTTGTGATGTCAGAGCCATAAATCAAGAAAGAAGCTAAAGAAAAATACCAGATGGGAAGGGATGATTGTTAGATATATGTGCCCTAGAAGCCAGAATTGGCTGACACTTGTAATACACTTCTAGGGGCAAAATTGTAATTTTGACTATAATTAATAAATGGGTTATTTTCTATCACACATGTGTATTTAGTGTCTGTGATACATCCTTTGAGTTAATGGTAATGATAATTCATATTTTCAAGAGTTGAAAATTTAAGACATGAATAATCATTATTAACTCATAAAATGCTCCCGACCATAGGATCATCACGAGGATGGTGATTGATCCGGAAGGTTGGTGTACAATCGCTTCTCTTTAGTAGATGAGTCTTGAGTCTACGGTGTGGAGACACCGGAGCGAGAGTACAGGTACTCGTTAGAGAACGAGGGCACTGAGCGTGACCACCTCGAGTAGTCATTAGGGAAGTCTACCTTCTCGTCAATGACTGACTCGATGCTGCAGTAGTGTGTCTGGTTCTTTGACCTGAGGATGCATCGGCAGTTCACCTTGAGGGTGTTATAGTTTGACTACACCATTACTCGGTCTCCTAGCCATATGGAACCCTGAGGTGTATGTTGGCTATAGCATGTTCATTGTAGGAACTGGATTGCATCAAGATGGAATCTATCTACCTCGGTGGTAGAGGAGCAGCCCTATGATGATCATGAGAATCAAGTCCAGAAGCCCATGGCCATGGCAGAGTGAAATAATAGAAAGAGTTTCTATTTAGATTTTCACATTGGACTTCGAATCGAATGATTACATCATATGACAGAAGACTAGGGTTTGACGAGTTCACCTTAACCCTAATCTGATCGGGGCTCAAGATAGAAGAACTTAATCACACAGGTAGCTGCACCAAGAGGTTCGCATTCAGCTCTGATGGGTTGCCACCATATACTGCTAGGTGTCACTGGTGGATTTTGGGAGCAATTAGAATGATTTAGATGATCGATCATTCTAGCTGTTCGAATCAGAAGAGTTCTGATCCATCGAAAGGAGTTTCGATGATGTCGATGATAGAGATCATGACATATCCCATTACCATACAGAACTGAACCTAACTGGGTCACACAAACAAGGGTTTGAATCTGGTGATCATCAATTGAACTGATCTAGTTCAATTGATCTGAATGAGATTCAATTAGGTTCAAGGAAATCGTGCTAGCACTCGATTGAACCTAACGTTCTTCTTTTACTATCATAAATAAGTTGTCCTGACTGAGCCAAAGGAGTTTGTGCTCAATCAGAGGCCTTCATATGGTCTGACTGGAGGTTGTCCAAGTCAGAAAAGGTTGTCTTATTTTGTAAGACATTACCTGCCATTTTTGGTCACCTGCCATTTCTTGTTCTTTGACTTTGGTCAAAAGTCTACCTTTGACTGGTCAAACGTTGACCATTGACCCTTTGACTTTTGACCACATGTCATGCACCTATTGGAGAGCTGGTGGGGGCTTGTCCCCCTGCCAGAACCTGGCAAGGAGAGGGCGCACGCCAAGGGAGGCGTGAGCCCAAGTAAGAGGCGCCATGGAGTCCTTGTTGGACAAGGACTCCATCTCCCTTTAGGATTCCAATGAGAGTTCTTCTAAGAATCCAGTTTGACTGGTCCAAGGCACTCTCCAAGTAGGAATCCAGGGGACTCTAATCCCACCAATCAGATTTAGATCTGATTTCACAAAGGGTTGTGATTGGTTGGGAGGAAGATGACTTGGATCACGCTTAGTCTATATAAGAGACCCAGCGCCCAAGTGAAAAAATAATCAAGAAGCAATCTTCCCACGCCCCAAGGCTGCCTCTCTCCCTTTTCTCCACGCCATACTCTCTTCTCCCCTTGCTCTCCACGTCCAAAAGTGTTTTGGATTTGGATTGGTGCGATTTAGATCAAGAAAAGGAGATCAAAAGCAAGAAGGCTGCGCTGCTGCGAAGAACGACTGCAGATCTTCAAAAGGAGTTTTGAAGATCCTCCAGATCAGATCCAGATCTGATTTTTGGAGGCGTGATAGAGAAGAAGAGGATCTCCAGATCCAGCCCGAGTGGATACCGGTAGAGGCCAGGCGCTTGCGTGGCTTGATCCAGAACCTTCCGCTGCAAACAGGATCATCAACAGGGTAATAGGATTACCCTATTCAGGTAAATTGAATGTGATTTAATTTATCCTTTTCATTTAATTTTTATTAAATAAATAAGAATCAGATCTGAAGCATCCCTGATCTGATACAGATCTAAGAGAAAAAATTTTGAAATATATCTCTTGATCTGATCAGATCTGAACGAACCTGGTCAGGGAAATCAGGATTTCCCTTCAAGTGGTATCAGAGCCATGGTTCTAAAAATAGTTTAGATCTGATTTTTAATTTTATTTTAATTAAAAATAATGTGATTTCAGATGTCACATGAGATGTGATCAGATCTGAAATCAGGAAAAATTAAAATTAAATGATTTGGATCTAAGAACATGAAGATATGCATGACTAGTTCTAGAATAGAATAGTTCTATAGAATAGTTTGCATGTCTTTGATTTAATATGATTAAATCATATTTTAGATCTTCTTATTTACTGTTTTCTGATATTATAAGTGTTATAATAACATCTGATAAACAGCAAATAAAAATTATTTAATTTTAAATATCATATGAGATATGATAGATGCATGACTAGACTAGTTGTAGAATAGTTCTACATAATTATCTAGATTAGAATTTATTTTGATTAGATCAATTTAAATCTAATTTTTTAGATTATTATGAGATAATTTAGATCTGAAAACATGCATGATTATGATACATGAGATGTATGCAAAATATGCCATGATTAGATCTAAATTTGTATATGAGATATATGATATAGATCTATAACTGTTTTGTAGTATTGAATGTTTATTGAATGTTCCTGATTAAGGCGTTCCTCTTGGCCGTCCGGTCATAAGAACGAAGAAGGGTTTAAAGGCCCTCTCTTCCCATTCGATGGGGTGTTCTTATGATGTGTAGGGGTGCTGCGTGTTCGTCCTTAATCAGAAACCCAAAACTTACTTTCTGCAAAACCCTAGATCCTGAAACCCTAGGATTTATTGTGCATATTTTGTTTATGAACCCTACTTAATTAAGAATTAAGATTATGGAATATTAATTAGGTCTAAAATTGAGAATTTTCAGATCTAAGACATATTCATAATACTGGGTTCGGGCTTGGGTAGCTCAATTAGGTCTAAGCGGTTGATCAAACCGAATCAAGAGTTGGTTAGATGGGATCAACAATGCTTAAATTGACCAGCCTAATAGGATTAAGTCTGGGTCAAGATCGAGTCACGATCAAGCAAGACCTAATTAGGCTCAGAGGTTAGAGTCTGGATTGTAGGCTAACCCAATTGGTTCTGACTCAACAATTTGGTGTCTAAGGTAAGTTTGGCACATACGACCGACTGGTTTTTAATTGGAAGCTACTCGACCTGAATGCGTTCTTGTACGAGTTAATGGCATATTCCTTCCACCGGTCTCACTTACCTGGCCATATCTGTTGACACAGTTCTGATCTGAGGTGGTCAATAATCCGAGCTAACCCATGCCACTAGGTTAGTCATAATTGTTATGACTAAGCCAAGTCTAGTTTAATGAGACCTGAATCAATTCTCCCTAAGAAAAGATTAAGTCTGAGGTCTTCCACCATTGTAGATGTGCGGGCCCTTCCCGGGGTTGATTGTTCTCGGCTGGATACAGTGGCTCAGTTGCACCGGGAAGATGCAACCATGTCTATTAGGCATTGGATGCTATGGGCTGGAGGATGAGTTGGGCTCAATATTTCCGGATACGGTGAGAGACTCAATTAGGAACCCAGTCTATGCAAATGGTGGGTCTGACTTAACTAAGGAGTGGATCAATATTTCCGGATACGGTGAGATTCATGAATTAGAGACCAAGTTTGGGTGCACCATGATTAGAGAATCATTGAACAAGAGTTGTTCACTCATTGGCTAACCCATCACCAATAACTGTTAGGTGAGGTGATGAGTCAGTTGGTGAGACCGCACCACCCACTAGAAATCATTAATCGTGGAGATTTTCGCATCTCTACAGAGGGAGTGTAGGGATCCGAGAAAATAGTGGGAGCTAATTTGTTTAAAAATAAAATTCCCTAAACAAATTGGTCAAGTCAAAATTACAGTATCTAACTAGAATCTTTGACTCTCTACAGGAAAATGTCTGCGTCCAACCCATTGGCACGTATCCTAGACACACATAGACTGACTGGACCCAATTATAAAGATTGGCTCAGGAACTACAAAATTATTTTGGGTTCAGAGAAGTTAACACATGTTTTGGACCAGGACCCTCCCACCTTACCAGCTCGTCCATCCACTGAACAGAGAGCGTCTCTGGAAAAATGGATTGACGAAGATAATAAGGCCAGATATTACATGTTGGGCTCGATGTCTGATGAGCTCCAGCGCCAACATGAAGATATCGGGACTGCTCGCCAAATGTTGGCTCACCTGCAGGAGATGTTTGGTGAACAGAGTCGCGCAGCCAAATATCAAGTCACGAAATGACTTTTTAAGGCTAAGATGCGTGATGGGCAGTCAGTCCAAGATCACTGTCTGACAATGATCAAGGACATGGAAGAGCTTGAGAAGCTCGGTGTGAAGTTGGACTTGGACTTGCAGAATGATATTATTCTGCAATCCTTGACTGATGCATATGGGCAATTCATCATGAATTACCACATGCATAAACTTCAAGAATTCCTTGGCCGAAGTTAATGAATATGCTGGTTACCGCTGAGCTTTCTATGAAAGGTTCTAAAGGCTCAGTTCTTGCTATGGAACGGACTTCTTCCAAAAGAAAGTCTTATGGAAAGAAAAAGAAGTCTGTGAAAAAGCAAAAGGTGGAAGGATCAAAGAAGAAGAAGGCAGAACCGAAGAAGAAGGTCGATGGCAAAGGAAAGTGTTTCCATTGCAACAGCGACGGCCATTGGAAGCGGAACTGCCCTACTTACCTGGCCACCCTGAAGAACAAGAAGGAAGGTCCTTCTGGAGGTATGCTCGTTATTGAGTCTAACCTTACGGTTTCTTCTGCATCCAGTTGGGTGCTTGACTCTGGTTCTAGTGCTCATCTGTGCACTTCTATGCAGGGTCTTGAGGATAGCAGGAGGCTGAGGGATGGAGACATGATCCTACGCGTCGGTAATGGAGCAAGAGTTGCTGCAGTAGCCGTGGGAACATACCCTCTTCGATTACCATCTGGTTTAGACTTAGTTTTGAAAGACTGTTATTATGTGCCTGCAGCTAGCAGGAATTTGATTTCTGTTTCATGCTTAGCACAAGAAGGCTATGTGATTACCTTCTTTAAGGACCATTGTAACATTCTTTATGAAAGAAATAAAATTGCAAATGGTTTTCCTTATTAATGGTCTTTATCAGCTACATATTGATGTACCTGTTCTAACTATCGAGCAAAACGTGAATGCCAAACGACCTAGGGATAGTCCAAACGACAGATATCTATGGCACCTGAGATTAGGTCATATAGCAGAAGATAGGATCAACAAATTGGAGAAAAATGGGCTATTGAGTCCATTGACTTTCCGAGTCATATCCAACTTGTGAATCTTGTCTTCAAGGCAAAATGACTAAACTCCCTTTTGTTGGACATGGGGAGAGGGCCACAGATCTCCTTGCCCTAGTACATACTGATGTGTGCGGCCCATTTGATGTGCCGGCTAGAGGCAATTTTGTCTACTTCATTACCTTTACCGATGATCTGTCTAGGTATGGGTATGTGTATCTTATGAGACACAAGTCTGAAGCTTTTGAAAAGTTCAAAGAATTCAGACATGAAGTAGAAAAACAAACTGGAAAACCCATTAAGGTTCTTCGATCAGATCGAGGAGGTGAATACCTTAGCCGGGAATTCCTAGACTATCTCAAGAAAAATGGCATAGTCTCTCAATGGACTCCACCAGGAACACCTCAACTCAACGGGGTTTCAGAATGGAGAAATCGGACTCTATTGGATATGGTCCGATCCATGATGAGCTTCACAGACCTTCCCTGATTTTCTTTGGGGACACTCATTGTTAACTTCAATTTATCTACTGAATAGGGTTCCCTCTAAAACCGTTCCTACCACACCGTATGAGATATGGCACGGTAAGAAACCAAGTCTGAGTCATCTCAGAATTTGGGGTTGTCCGGCTCATGTCAAAAGACAACAAGCGGACAAGTTAGAGTTTAGGTCCTTCAGAGCTCGATTCATAGGATATCCTAAAGAGTCATTAGGATACTATTTCTACATTCCAAGAAGACCACAATGTGATTGTGAGTCGACATGCCATCTTTCTTGAAAAATAGTTTATTCAAGATAGCGGCATTGGAAAGCAGATTAAGCTTGATGAGAAAGTCTCACAAGTACAACGAGCTAAGGACCAATTGGAACCAAATCAGGTTGAGCCAATAAGAACACTACCTCCTCCACCTCGTAGATCGGAAAGAGTTTTCCGTCCCCCTGAAAGATACTTAGGTATTATTTCAGAGGAATGTAGAGGAAATGTTCCTCATAGGTAATGGTGCTCATGGTGATGATCCCAAAACCTACAACGAGGCGATATCAGATATCGACTCCGAGAAATGGCTTGAGGCAATGAAGTCAGAAGATTCGACTCGATGCACTCAAACCAAGTCTGGACCTTGGTAGATCCACCAGAAGGTATAGTACCTATTGGGTGTAAATGGATCTTCAAGAGAAAGATTGGTGCAGATGGGAATGTGGAGACATTCAAGGCTAGACTAGTGGCAAAAGGTTATAGTCAACGTGAAGGCATTGACTATCAGGATACCTTTTTCCCCAGTGGCTATGCTAAAATCCATCCGCACATTGCTTGCCTGTTGCAGCCTATTTCGATTATGAAATATGGCAAATGGACGTGAAAACGGCATTCTTAAATGGATATCTTGAGGAAGATATCTATATGGAACAGCCGCTAGGTTTCACATCCAGTGATACTGATCACAAGGTTTGCAAGCTGCAAAGGTCCATATATGGACTTAAGCAAGCATCTCGGAGCTGGAACACTCGTTTCAATGATGTGATCAAAAAGTTTGGTTTCATCAAAAATGAAGAGGAACCATGTGTTTTCAAAAAGGTCAGTGGGAGCGCTGTTGTCTTCCTCGTATTGTACGTGGATGACATCCTCCTTATTGGGAATGATATTCCCATGTTGACATCAGTCAAGATGTGGTTGTCTAAGGAATTCTCCATGAAAGACCTAGGTGAAGCATCCTTTATTCTAGGAA
>QRFJ01001863.1:422718-486594 GCA_006176705.1 Cocos nucifera | reverse complement strand
TGGAGAGCTGGTGGGGGCTTGTCCCCCTGCCAGAACCTGGCAAGGAGATGGGCGCACGCCAAGGGTGGCGTGAGCCCAAGTAAGGAGGCGCCTATGGAGTCCTTGTTGGACAAGGACTCCATCTCCCTTTAGGATTCCAATGAGAGTTCTTCTAAGAATCCAGTTTGACTGGTCCAAGGCACTCTCCAAGTAGGAATCCAGGGGACTCTAATCCCACCAATCAGATTTAGATCTGATTTCACAAAGGGTTGTGATTGGTTGGGAGGAAGATGACTTGGATCACGCTTAGTCTATATAAGAGACCCAGCGCCCAAGTGAAAAAATAATCAAGAAGCAATCTTCCCACGCCCCAAGGCTGCCTCTCTCCCCTTTCTCCACGCCATACTCTCTTCTCCCCTTGCTCTCCACGTCCAAAAGTGTTTTGGATTTGGATTGGTGCGATTTAGATCAAGAAAAGGAGATCAAAAGCAAGAAGGCTGCGCTGCTGCGAAGAACGACTGCAGATCTTCAAAAGGAGTTTTGAAGATCCTCCAGATCAGATCCAGATCTGATTTTTGGAGGCGTGATAGAGAAGAAGAGGATCTCCAGATCCAGCCCGAGTGGATACCGGTAGAGGCCAGGCGCTTGCGTGGCTTGATCCAGAACCTTCCGCTGCA
Organism: Cocos nucifera; assembly: GCA_006176705.1. NCBI lineage: Eukaryota > Viridiplantae > Streptophyta > Magnoliopsida > Arecales > Arecaceae > Cocos > Cocos nucifera. The sequence continues at coordinate 485,938 of QRFJ01001863.1, read as the reverse complement.
AACAGGATCATCAACAGGGTAATAGGATTACCCTATTCAGGTAAATTGAATGTGATTTAATTTATCCTTTTCATTTAATTTTTATTAAATAAATAAGAATCAGATCTGAAGCATCCCTGATCTGATACAGATCTAAGAGAAAAAATTTTTGAAATATATCTCTTGATCTGATCAGATCTGAACGAACCTGGTCAGGGAAATCAGGATTTCCCTTCAAGTGGTATCAGAGCCATGGTTCTAAAAATAGTTTAGATCTGATTTTTAATTTTATTTTAATTAAAAATAACGTGATTTCAGATGTCACATGAGATGTGATCAGATCTGAAATCAGGAAAATTAAAATTAAATGATTTGGATCTAAGAACATGAAGATATGCATGACTAGTTCTAGAATAGAATAGTTCTATAGAATAGTTTTGCATGTCTTTGATTTAATATGATTAAATCATATTTTAGATCTTCTTATTTACTGTTTTCTGATATTATAAGTGTTATAATAACATCTGATAAACAGCAAATAAAAATTATTTAATTTTAAATATCATATGAGATATGATAGATGCATGACTAGACTAGTTGTAGAATAGTTCTACATAATTGTCTAGATTAGAATTTATTTTGATTAGATCAATTTAAATCTAATTTTTCAGATTATTATGTGATAATTTAGATCTGAAAACATGCATGATTATGATACATGAGATGTATGCAAAATATGCCATGGTTAGATCTAAATTTGTATATGAGATATATGATATAGATCTATAACTGTTTTGTAGTATTGAATGTTTATTGAATGTTCCTGATTAAGGCGTTCCCCTTGGCCGTCCGGTCATAAGAACGAAGAAGGGTTTAAAGGCCCTCTCTTCCCATTCGATGGGGTGTTCTTATGATGTGTAGGGGTGCTGCGCGTTCGTCCTTAATCAGAAACCCAAAACTTACTTTCTGCAAAACCCTAGATCCTGAAACCCTAGGATTTATTGTGCATATTTTGTTTATGAACCCTAACTTAATTAAGAATTAAGTTTATGGAATATTAATTAGGTCTAAAATTGAGAATTTCAGATCTAAGACATATTCATAATACTGGGTTCGGGCTTGGGTAGCTCAATTAGGTCTAAGCGGTTGATCAAACCGAATCAAGAGTTGGTTAGATGGGATCAACAATGCTTAAATTGACCAGCCTAATAGGATTAAGTCTGGGTCAAGATCGAGTCACGATCAAGCAAGACCTAATTAGGCTCAGAGGTTAGAGTCTGGATTGTAGGCTAACCCAATTGGTTCTGACTCAACAATTTGGTGTCTAAGGTAAGTTTGGCACAGACGACCGACTGGTTTTTAATTGGAAGCTACTCGACCTGAATGCGTTCTTGTACGAGTTAATGGCATATTCCTTCCACCGGTCTCACTTACCTGGCCATATCTGTTGACACAGTTCTGATCTGAGGTGGTCAATAATCCGAGCTGACCCATGCCACTAGGTTAGTCATAATTGTTATGACTAAGCCAAGTCTAGTTTAATGAGACCTGAATCAATTCTCCCTAAGAAAAGATTAAGTCCGAGGTCTTCCACCATTGTAGACGTGCGGGCCCTTCCCGGGGTTGATTGTTCTCGGCTGGATACAGTGGCTCAGTTGCACCGGGAAGACGCAACCATGTCTATTAGGCATTGGATGCTATGGGCTGGAGGATGAGTTGGGCTCAATATTCCGGATACGGTGAGAGACCCAATTAGGAACCCAGTCTATGCAAATGGTGGGTCTGACTTAACTAAGGAGTGGATCAATATTCCGGATACGGTGAGATTCATGAATTAGAGACCAAGTTTGGGTGCACCATGATTAGAGAATCATTGAACAAGAGTTGTTCACTCATTGGCTAACCCATCACCAATAACTGTTAGGTGAGGTGATGAGTCAGTTGGTGAGACCGCACCACCCACTAGAAATCATCAATCGCGGAGATTTTCGCATCTCTACAGAGGGAGTGTAGGGATCCGAGAAAATAGTGGGAGCTAATTTGTTTAAAAATAAAATCCCTAAACAAATTGGTCAAGTCAAAATTACAGTATCTAACTAGAATCTTTGACTCTCTACAGGAAAATGTCTGCGTCCAACCCACTGGCACGTATCCTAGACACACATAGACTGACTGGACCCAATTATAAAGATTGGCTCAGGAACTACAAAATTGTTTTGGGTTCAGAGAAGTTAACACATGTTTTGGACCAGGACCCTCCCACCTTACCAGCTCGTCCATCCACTGAACAGAGAGCGTCTCTGGAAAAATGGATTGACGAAGACAATAAGGCCAGATACTACATGTTGGGCTCGATGTCTGATGAGCTCCAGCGCCAACATGAAGATATCGGGACTGCTCGCCAAATGTTGGCTCACCTGCAGGAGATGTTTGGTGAACAGAGTCGCGCAGCCAAATATCAAGTCACGAAACGACTTTTTAAGGCTAAGATGCGTGATGGGCAGTCAGTCCAAGATCACTGTCTGACAATGATCAAGGACATGGAAGAGCTTGAGAAGCTCGGTGTGAAGTTGGACTTGGACTTGCAGAATGATATTATTCTGCAATCCTTGACTGATGCATATGGGCAATTCATCATGAATTACCACATGCATAAACTTCAAAATTCCTTGGCCGAGTTGATGAATATGCTGGTTACCGCTGAGCTTTCTATGAAAGGTTCTAAAGGCTCAGTTCTTGCTATGGAACGGACTTCTTCCAAAAGAAAGTCTTATGGAAAGAAAAAGAAGTCTGTGAAAAAGCAAAAGGTAGAAGGATCAAAGAAGAAGAAGGCAGAACCGAAGAAGAAGGTCGATGGCAAAGGAAAGTGTTTCCATTGCAACAGCGACGGCCATTGGAAGCGGAACTGCCCTACTTACCTGGCCACCCTAAAGAACAAGAAGGAAGGTCCTTCTGGAGGTATGCTCGTTATTGAGTCTAACCTTACGGTTTCTTCTGCATCCAGTTGGGTGCTTGACTCTGGATCTAGTGCTCACCTATGCACTTCTATGCAGGGTCTTGAGGATAGCAGGAGGCTGAGGGATGGAGACATGATCCTACGCGTCGGTAATGGAGCAAGAGTTGCTGCAGTAGCCGTGGGAACATACCCTCTTCGATTACCATCTGGTTTAGACTTAGTTTTGAAAGACTGTTATTTTGTGCCTGCAGCTAGCAGGAATTTGATTTCTGTTTCATGCTTAGCACAAGAAGGTTATGTGATCACCTTCTTTAAGGACCATTGTAACATTCTTTATGAAAGAAATAAAATTGCAAATGGTTTCCTTATTAATGGTCTTTATCAGCTACATATTGATGTACCTGTTCTAACTATCGAGCAAAACGTGAATGCCAAACGACCTAGGGATAGTCCAAACGACAGATATCTATGGCACCTGAGATTAGGTCATATAGCAGAAGATAGGATCAACAAATTGGAGAAAAATGGGCTATTGAGTCCATTGACTTCCGAGTCATATCCAACTTGTGAATCTTGTCTTCAAGGCAAAATGACTAAACTCCCTTTTGTTGGACATGGGGAGAGGGCCACAGATCTCCTTGCCCTAGTACATACTGATGTGTGCGGCCCATTCGATGTGCCGGCTAGAGGCAATTTTGTCTACTTCATTACCTTTACCGATGATCTGTCTAGGTATGGGTATGTGTATCTTATGAGACACAAGTCTGAAGCTTTTGAAAAGTTCAAAGAATTCAGACATGAAGTAGAAAAACAAACTGGAAAACCCATTAAGGTTCTTCGATCAGATCGAGGAGGTGAATACCTTAGCCGGGAATTCCTAGACTATCTTAAGGAAAATGGCATAGTCTCTCAATGGACTCCACCAGGAACACCTCAACTCAACGGGGTTTCAGAACGGAGAAATCGGACTCTATTGGATATGGTTCGATCCATGATGAGCTTCACAGACCTCCCAGATTTTCTTTGGGGACATTCATTATTAACTTCAATCTTATCTACTGAATAGGGTTCCCTCTAAAACCGTTCCTACCACACCGTATGAGATATGGCACGGTAAGAAACCAAGTCTGAGTCATCTCAGAATTTGGGGTTGTCCGGCTCATGTCAAAAGACAACAAGCGGACAAGTTAGAGTTTAGGTCCTTTAGAGCTCGATTCATAGGATATCCTAAAGAGTCATTAGGATACTATTTCTACATTCCAGAAGACCACAATGTGATTGTGAGTCGACATGCCATATTTCTTGAAAAACAGTTTATTCAAGATAGTGGCATTGGAAAGCAGATTAAGCTTGATGAGAAAGTCTCACAAGCAGAAAGAGCTAAGGACCAAGTGGAACCAAATCAGGTTGAGCCAATAAGAACACTACCTCCTCCACCTCGTAGATCGGAAAGAGTTTCCCGTCCCCCTGAAAGATACTTAGGTATTATTTCAGAGGATGTAGAGGAAATGTTCCTCATAGGTAATGGTGCTCATGGTGATGATCCCAAAACCTACAACGAGGCGATATCAGATATCGACTCCGAGAAATGGCTTGAGGCAATGAAGTCAGAGATCGACTCGATGCACTCAAACCAAGTCTGGACCTTGGTAGATCCACCAGAAGGTATAGTACCTATTGGATGTAAATGGATCTTCAAGAGAAAGATTGGTGCAGATGGGAATGTGGAGACATTCAAGGCTAGACTAGTGGCAAAAGGTTATAGTCAACGTGAAGGCATTGACTATCAGGATACCTTTTCCCCAGTAGGCTATGCTAAAATCCATCCGCACATTGCTTGCTGTTGCAGCCTATTTCGATTATGAAATATGGCAAATGGACGTGAAAACGGCATTCCTAAATGGATATCTTGAGGAAGATATCTATATGGAACAGCCGCTAGGTTTCACATCCAGTGATACTGATCACAAGGTTTGCAAGCTGCAAAGGTCCATATATGGACTTAAGCAAGCATCTCGGAGCTGGAACACTCGTTTCAATGATGTGATCAAAAAGTTTGGTTTCATCAAAAACGAAGAGGAACCATGTGTTTTCAAAAGGGTCAGTGGGAGCGCTGTTGTCTTCCTCGTATTGTACGTGGATGACATCCTCCTTATTGGGAATGATATTCCCATGTTGACATCAGTCAAGATGTGGTTGTCTAAGGAATTCTCCATGAAAGACCTAGGTGAAGCATCCTTTATTCTAGGAATTAAGGTCTATAGGGATAGACCGAATAGGATGCTAGGACTTTCACAGAAGATGTACATAGAGGAAGTACTAAAGAGGTTTAGTATGGAAAACTCTAAGAGGGGATTAATACCCTTCAGACATGGTATTCATCTTTCCAAGAAGATGTGCCCCAGCACACCTGAGGAAATAGAACGCATGAGCAAGATCCCTTATGCTTCTGCAATAGGGAGCCTCATGTATGCCATGCTATGTACACGACCTGATATAGCCCATGCTGTGAGTGTCACAAGCAGATATCAGTCAAATCCAGGTGAAGAACACTGGACTTCTGTGAAATGTATCCTTAAGTACTTGAGAAGAACTAAGGATATGATGTTGGTCTTTGGTAATGGAGAACTCCTGGTCCAGGGATACACAGACTCGGACTTCATGTCCGATATAGATGATCGAAAGTCGACATCTGGAAGTCTGTTTGTGTGCAATGGTGGAGCTGTCAGCTGGAAGAGTTCCAAGCAAACTGTGATAGCAGATTCCACCATGGAAGCAGAATATATAGCTGCATCAGAGGCTGCAAAGGAAGCGTTCTGGTACAAGAAGTTTGCTGCAGAAATTGGAGTAATGCCATCAGATGCCATTCCTCTTTACTGCGACAACAATGGCGCCATAGCCCTTGCTAAGGAGCCGAGGTCTCACCAGAAGTCCAAGCACATTGAGCGGCGATATCATCTCATCCGCGATTACCTTGAGAAAGGTTACGTTGAGGTCAAGAGAGTCAACTCCACAGATAATGTGGCAGACCCACTTACAAAGCCGTTGGGCCAGCAGAAGATCGAAGCCCACCTTGAGAAGATGGGACTTAGACTTGTAGCCAATTGGCTTTAGGACAAGTGGGAGATTGTTAGATATATGTGCCCTAGAAGCCAGAATTGGCTGACACTTGTAATACACTTCTAGGGGCAAAATTGTAATTTTGACTATAATTAATAAATGGGTTATTTTCTATCACACATGTGTATTTAGTGTCTGTGATACATCCTTTGAGTTAATGGTAATGATAATTCATATTTTCAAGAGTTGAAAATTTAAGACATGAATAATCATTATTAACTCATAAACAGCTCCCGACCATAGGATCATCACGAGGATGGTGATTGATCCGGAAGGTTGGTGTACGATCGCTTCTCTTTAGTAGATGAGTCTTGAGTCTACGGTGTGGAGACACCGGAGCGAGAGTACAGGTACTCGTTAGAGAACGAGGGCACTGAGCGTGACCACCTCGAGTAGTCATTAGGGAGTCTACCTTCTCGTCAATGACTGACTCGATGCTGCAGTAGTGTGTCTGGTTCTTTGACCTGAGATGCATCGGCAGTTCACCTTGAGGGTGTTATAGTTTGACTACACCATTACTCGGTCTCCTAGCCATATGGAACCCTGAGGTGTATGTTGGCTATGACATGTTCATTGTAGGAACTGGATTGCATCAAGATGGGATCTATCTACCTCGGTGGTAGAGGAGTAGCCCTATGATGATCATGAGAATCAAGTCCTGAAGCCCATGGCCATGGCAGAGTGAAATAATAGAAAGAGTTTCTATTTAGATTTTCACATTGGACTCGAATCGAATGATTACATCATATGACAGAGACTAGGGTTTGACGAGTTCACCTTAACCCTAATCTGATCGGGGCTCAAGATAGAAGAACTGAATCACACAGGTAGCTGCACCAAGAGGTTCGCATTCAGCTCTGATGGGTTGCCACCATATACTGCTAGGTGTCACTGGTGGATTTTGGGAGCAATTAGAATGATTTAGATGATCGATCATTCTAGCTGTTCGAATCAGAAGAGTTCTGATCCATCGAAAGGAGTTTCGATGATGTCGATGATAGAGATCATGACATATCCCATTACCATACAGAACTGAACCTAACTGGGTCACACAAACAAGGGTTTGAATCTGGTGATCATCAATTGAACTGATCTAGTTCAATTGATCTGAATGAGATTCAATTAGGTTCAAGGAAATCGTGCTAGCACTCGATTGAACCTAACGTTCTTCTTTTGCTATCATAAATAAGTTGTCCTGTCTGAGCCAAAGGAGTTTGTGCTCAATCAGAGGCCTTCATATGGTCTGACTGGAGGTTGTCCAAGTCAGAATAGGTTGTCTTATTTGTAAGACATTACCTGCCATTTTTGGTCACCTGCCATTTCTTGTTCTTTGACTTTGGTCAAAAGTCTACCTTTGACTGGTCAAACGTTGACCATTGACCCTTTGACTTTTGACCACATGTCATGCACCTATTGGAGAGCTGGTGGGGGCTTGTCCCCCTGCCAGAACCTGGCAAGGAGATGGGCGCACGCCAAGGGAGGCGTGAGCCCAAGTAAGGAGGCGCCTATGGAGTCCTTGTTGGGACAAGGACTCCATCTCCCTTTAGGATTCCAATGAGAGTTCTTCTAAGAATCCAGTTTGACTGGTCCAAGGCACTCTCCAAGTAGGAATCCAGGGGACTCTAATCCCACCAATCAGATTTAGATCTGATTTCACAAAGGGTTGTGATTGGTTGGGAGGAAGATGACTTGGATCACGCTTAGTCTATATAAGAGACCCAGCGCCCAAGTGAAAAAATAATCAAGAAGCAATCTTCCCACGCCCCAAGGCTGCCTCTCTCCCCTTTCTCCACGCCATACTCTCTTCTCCCCTTGCTCTCCACGTCCAAAAGTGTTTTGGATTTGGATTGGTGCGATTTAGATCAAGAAAAGGAGATCAAAAGCAAGAAGGCTGCGCTGCTGCGAAGAACGACTGCAGATCTTCAAAAGGAGTTTTGAAGATCCTCCAGATCAGATCCAGATCTGATTTTTGGAGGCGTGATAGAGAAGAAGAGGATCTCCAGATCCAGCCCGAGTGGATACCGGTAGAGGCCAGGCGCTTGCGTGGCTTGATCCAGAACCTTCCGCTGCAAACAGGATCATCAACAGGGTAATAGGATTACCCTATTCAGGTAAATTGAATGTGATTTAATTTATCCTTTTCATTTAATTTTTATTAAATAAATAAGAATCAGATCTGAAGCATCCCTGATCTGATACAGATCTAAGAGAAAAAATTTTTGAAATATATCTCTTGATCTGATCAGATCTGAACGAACCTGGTCAGGGAAATCAGGATTTCCCTTCAGAAGACCTGTCAGGAATTGACCTGGAGGGATGACCGATGCAACCAAACCAGAACACCAAGAAGTCCTTATCCCTAGCTCCCTTGAAGACAAGGCTGATCTCTCTAAAAAATTTTGGGCATTATATGTGGATGATTTATCTAATGCTTCTGGAGCAGGCGCAGTCTTGATTCTCATTAATCCAAAAGGAGTTATAGTAGATTATATGTTACGCTTTGACTTCCTCTCCACTAGCAATAAAGAAAAGTATGAAACCCTGCTTGCAGGACTAAGAATAGCCAAAGAGCTTGAAGTAGAACATCTGAAGGTTTACAGTGACTCTCAGCTGGTTGTGGGGCAAATCTTTGATAATTATGAAACTTGGGAGGAAAGCATGAAGAAGTACTTGGAAAAGGTAAGGAGCTTGATTTCAACCCTTAATAATTTTGATATCTAGTGAATCCCCAGGATGGAGAATACTAGAGCCAACCTCCTTTCTAAGCTAGCCACCTTAGCCCCAAACGAACTACTAAAAATTTTTTTTTTGAAGTCCTACAGCACCCAAATTCAGAAGAGCTCCAAGCAATAATGCAAGTTGATCATGAGCCTAGATGGATCGATGTATTGATTGCTTATCTCAGGGATGGAATTCTTTTCAGAGACTACAAAGAAGCTTGAAAGTTGAGAAATCAAGCTTTCCACTATATTTTATATGAAAATAAGTTATACAAGAGATCGTACTTCCTACCACTTCTCAAATGTCTCCGACCTTCAGAAGTTGACCATGCCTTAAGGAAAGCTTATGAAGAAATTTATAAAAATCATTTGGAGGCAAGGTCCTTATCATATAAGTTACTCCGTTAGGGATACTATTAGCCAATAATGCATCAAGATGTGGTAGATTATATGAGAAAAGGTGGCAGATGTTAGAGAAATGCAAACATTTAGGGATAGTGAACTTCACAGTTCACACCATTGGGTGCCTCTTGACCATTTGCATAATGAGAGATGCATATACATGAACCTTTTTTTATGGTATCTTGACAGCGAAAGTTTCTGCTAATGGCAGTAGAATATTTTACTAAGTGGATTGAATCCTAGCCTCTGGTGAAGATCACTGAAGTCAAAATGTAGGTCATTATCTAGAAGTCAATTACTTATTGATTTGGTCTACCTCGAACACTAGTCACTGATAATGGACGTTAGTTCACAGGAGCGAAGTTCACTAAGTTCTGCAATGATTTGAATATATCTCACCACTTCACATCAGTAGCTCATCTATAAGGGAATGGTGAGACACAATTAACCAATAGAACTTTGCTTCAAGGGATAAAGGCATGACTTGAGAGGGCAAAGGGAACATGGATAGATGAACCCTATCATGTGCTCTGGGCTTACCAAACTATCCAAAGATTGCCTACTAAAGAAACGTCCTTTGCACTAGCCTTTAGGATAGAGGCAATTATTCCAATCAAACTCTAGCTTCCTTCAGCGCAGGTTGAGGCCTTTAATGAAGGAAGTAACTCACAGGATCTTAGAGCAAATCTTGATCTATTAGAAAAAAAGTGAGAGAAAACTCAAATACGAATGACAGTCTCTAAGCATAAAGTAGTCCGCTACCATAATTCCAGGGTCAGGAGCAAGATATTCAGGGTAGGAGATCTGGTGCTTCGGCGAGTAGATATTTTGCAACCTCAAAACCAAGAAAATCTCATTTTGAATTAGGAAGGCCCCTATGAAGTCGTAGAAATAGTCCGATTGGGGACATATTATCTAAAGAAACTCGAAGGGCCAGCACTCACCCGACCTTAAAACTTGGAGAACTTGAGAATGTATTATCAATAATCTTGCCTCAATAAAACTTTCTTACTTTTAATTTCCTTATTTTTTATCGTAAAGTTATATGATGGAAGAAAATGACTTAACCAAACTTCGTTCTTAAATAAAGATGAAGACCTTCGGTTATTTAAGACAGGAGGAGGGAAGAGGCCCTTTCAGCGGTCCTTTTGTATCCTAATGATTTTGTTAGAGATAAGAGAAGGACCTTGATCTAATAAAGATAAAGATCGGCCCTGTCAGGAATAGGAGGAGGACCTCGACCTGATAGAAAAATAAGGTAAAGGCCAACTGTGTCAGGAACAAGGGGAGAACCTCATCCTGACATGAAAGAAAATCTTCGATTATTTAAGATAGGAGGAGGAGAGAGGCTCTTTCAATAGTCTTTTTGTGCCCTAATAACTTTTTTAGGGATAGGACCTCATCCTAATAAAGGTAAAGGCCAACCCCATAAGGAATAGAAGAAGAACCTCATCCTGATAGGAGGATCAGGTAAAAGCCAACAATATCAGAAATAGGAGGAGAACCTTATCCTGACATGGATGAAGACCTCTAGTTATTTAAGATAGGAGGAGGGAAGAGATCCTTTCAACGGTGCTTTTGTGCCCCAACGACTTTGTTAGGGATAGAAGGAGGACCTCGTCCTAACAAAGGTAAAGACCAATCCCATCAGGAATAGGAGGAGGATCTCATCCAAATAGAGATAAGGTAAAGACCAACTATGTCAGGAATAGGAGGAGAACCTCATCCTGACATAGATAAAGATCTTTGGAAATTTAAGATAGGAGAAGGATATTATCTTGATAAGCAAAAATGCCAACCATGCGAGGAACAAGAGGGGAACCTCGTCCTAATGCGGATAAAGACCTATGATTAACTAAGATAGAAAGAAGGCATTTTTCGACAGTCGTTTCGTTAAAAGATGAGGTGAAGGAAGTGGAAAAATCAACAGACATGAAATTCATGTAAGATAGAGACAATTGAAGAAAACATCATTCTATTAAAGTTGAAGTTCATTATAAAATAAAGATCTGCAATACCATGTACAAAAAAGATAAAATGGATGAAGTCCTAAGAAGGATCTGATTCTTTTGACCTCTGCTATCATAAAAGATTGTTTCAAGCTAGTAATCTCTTATTTAAGTTCCTTCCTTTTCAACGGGCTCTCTATGAATAACGTATTAGCCCATCAAAAATTATCTTTGGACTCCCACAACTATCTTCTTAGGATCTCTAACTCGACCTCTGCATGCTTAATAGCTTATAGCTCATAAGTCAATTGGATCTTCAGCTATTGAAGCTCGGTCGATTCTTTTGTGAATGTTGTTGACAGGATCTCCAATGAATTCCTTAAGAAAAAAGTTCATCTGATTCTCTGCTCGAGCTAGCCTCCCCCCTCTCCACCAATTGCTTTTTAAGATTAGCTATCTTCTCATCCACTTTTCGATGTTACTACAGGAGACCAGTGATTTTATTACTCCAGTTGAGTTCGTAACTCTTGTATGAAGCTTCGATGGCGTGAAGTTGACTTGGAAGTTTTGAGAACCTCTTAGACCAATCCCAGCTAGACTCCTCTCAGCTGGTTGACCACGTCGAGCTTTCCTCCAATAATCAATTTTTTTTCTTTGCCGCATTGAGTTCAACTTCAAGAGAGCAAGCTTTGGCTATTAAAGTCCAAGACTTCTCACTTGCACGCTTCTTGACCTCCTCGAGCTCTTCATTCAAGTGAAATTTCTTGGTATTATATTCTATGAATAGTTATCCGGATGATTGATGCAAGCGGTTAATTTTTGCGGTAGCATCGGCATAGTTCTTCTCTAGTTTCTTAAACTTGTCTTCAGTCTTCTCCAACTTTTTCTTACGATGACAAACCTCCCTCCTTAGGCTCTTTATATGGGCCTTTAGGAAAACACCCAAAAAAAGGAGGTCAGCTTCGACACGAGACTGCACTTAAAGCATGAAAACATTACCACATTGATTAAACAGAAGAAAGAAATTCATTCTTAAAATAAACTTATCTTCATTGATCAAAATATTTTTAGCACAGAAAGATAATAAATGAAATGAAAAAATACAAATTAAGAGATCTCAGACCACTGGAGGAGGTGATGAGGAGTTCAGTGCAACATTAGTAACCTCGATTCTTCAGCAGCAGGCTCGGTAGGAGAGAGATTGACCGCATCGATGGAGCTTCTGCTTCGTTTAAGGAGCTGCTCCATATAAGAAATTAAGGTTATGCTTGGAAAACTTGCTGGCCATCCTATTCTTGCTGAGCTCGAAATCTTGGTTGAAGGTCTCTTGGCTAAATCTGATGCTCAGGTCTCTCAATTTTGGAGGAGACCTTGAACTTCTCTATCGCCCGAGCCATTGCCTTCGAGATCTGCTTTGAAATCTACTCTTTTAATTCGGTAGTCTCGGCTTTAGCCTTTCTCCTCCACTCTTCTTCTAGGCTCAAAGAAGCCTTCAACTCCACTGATGTTTCCTTTTCCTTATGGAGCACTTCTTAAAGACCTTCAACCTCGATAGATTTCTCTTGAAGGGAAAAATCTATTTTTGGATCAGGTTCGTTCAGATTTGATTGGATCAGGAGGGATATTTCAAAATTTTTTTCTCTAAGATCCTAACTAGATCTGAGACTCCTTAGATCTAATCTTATTGATCTGATAATAAAAATAAAAGTAAAAATTAAATCTAATTTAATTATATCTTTATTTTGGGTAATCTAATTATCCTATGATGATCTCGATGTTTGCTTGAGGTTTTGGATGTAGCCACGCAAGTGCCTAGCCTCTACCAATATCTACTCAGAAAAGATTTGAATATCTTTTCCTTCTCAATGAATCATCCAAAAATTAAATCTAGTCTGATCATGAAGGTCTTCATCATTGCTTTTGAAGAACAGCCATTGTCTCTTGTAGTAGTGCTGCCTTTTTCCTTTCCTGGGGCCTTTCACTTACTTAGATCGCACCTTCTTCATGCCCAAAGACCCTTGGGTGTGGAGTGGAGAGAGAGGATCTGAGGGTGGCATGGAGAAGGAGGGAGAGGGGCTATGTGGCATGGGCTAAAGATAGAAGAATTGAATTCTAGGTGCAGACAGGTTTTATATGTTAGATATATGTGCCCTAGAAGCCAGAATTGGCTGACACTTGTAATACACTTCTAGGGGCAAAATTATAATTTTGACTATAATTAATGAAATGGGTTATTTTCTATCACACCTGTGTATTTAGTGTCTGTGATACATCCTTTGAGTTAATGGTAATGATAATTCATATTTTCAAGAGTTGAAAATTTAAGACATGAATAATCATTATTAACTCATAAATAGCTCCCGACCATAGGATCATCACGAGGATGGTGATTGATCCGAAAGGTTGGTGTACGATCGCTTCTCTTTAGTAGATGAGTCTTGAGTCTACGGTGTGGAGACACCGGAGCGAGAGTACAGGTACTCGTTAGAGAACGAGGGCACTGAGCGTGACCACCTCGAGTAGTCATTAGGAAGTCTACCTTCTCGTCAATGACTGACTCGATGCTGCAGTAGTGTGTCTGGTTCTTTGACCTGAGATGCATCGGCAGTTCACCTTGAGGGTGTTATAGTTTGACTACACCATTACTCGGTCTCCTAGCCATATGGAACCCTGAGGTGTATGTTGGCTATGACATGTTCATTGTAGGAACTGGATTGCATCAAGATGGGAATCTATCTACCTCGGTGGTAGAGGAGCAGCCCTATGATGATCATGAGAATCAAGTCCAGAAATCCATGGCCATGGTAGAGTGAAATAATAGAAAGAGTTTCTATTTAGATTTTCACATTGGACTCGAATCGAATGATTACATCATATGACAGAGACTAGGGTTTGACGAGTTCACCTTAACCCTAATCTGATCGGGGCTCAAGATAGAAGAACTGAATCACACAGGTAGCTGCACCAAGAGGTTCGCATTCAGCTCTGATGGGTTGCCACCATATACTGCTAGGTGTCACTGGTGGATTTTGGGAGCAATTAGAATGATTTAGATGATCGATCATTCTAGCTGTTCGAATCAGAAGAGTTCTGATCCATCGAAAGGAGTTTCGATGATGTCGATGATAGAGATCATGACATATCCCATTACCATACAGAACTGAACCTAACTGGGTCACACAAACAAGGGTTTGAATCTGGTGATCATCAATTGAACTGATCTAGTTCAATTGATCTGAATGAGATTCAATTAGGTTCAAGGAAATCGTGCTAGCACTCGATTGAACCTAACGTTCTTCTTTTACTATCACAAATAAGTTGTCCTGACTGAGCCAAAGGAGTTTGTGCTCAATCAGAGGCCTTCATATGGTCTGACTGGAGGTTGTCCAAGTCAGAATAGGTTGTCTTATTTGTAAGACATTACCTGCCATTTTTGGTCACCTGCCATTTCTTGTTCTTTGACTTTGGTCAAAAGTCTACCTTTGACTGGTCAAACGTTGACCATTGACCTTTGACTTTTGACCACATGTCATGCACCTATTGGAGAGCTGGTGGGGGCCTGTCCCCCTGCCAGAACCTGGCAAGGAGAAGGGCGCACGCCAAGGGTGGCGTGAGCCCAAGTAGGAGGCGCCTAGGAGTCCTTGTTGGACAAGGACTCCACCTCCCTTTAGGATTCCAATTAGAGTTCTACTAAGAATCCAGTTTGACTGGTCTTAGGCGCCCTCTAAGGAGGAATCCAGGGGTCTCTATTCCAACCAATCAGATTTAGATCTGATTTCACAAAGGGTTGTGATTGGTTGAGAGGAAGAGGAGTTGGATCACAAGAGGTCTATAAATAAGACCCTGCGCCCAACCCTAATTCTAATGCTATTAGATACGCCCCAAGGCTGCCTCTCCCCTCCTTCTCCATGCCATACTCTCTTCTCCCCTTGCTCTCCACGTCCAAAAGGTGTTTTGGACTTTGGTTGGTGCGATTCAGATCAAGGAAAGGCGATCAAAAGCAAGAAGGCTGCGCTGCTGCAAAAGGACGACTGCAGATCTTCAAAAGAGTTTTGAAGATCCTCCAGATCAGATCCAGATCTAATTTTTGGAGGTGTGATAGAGAAGAAGAGGATCTCCAGATCCAACCCGAGTGGATACCGGTAGAGGCCAGGCGCTTGCGTGGCTAAGATCCAGAACCTTCCGCTGCAATCAGGATCATCTACAGGGTAATAGGATTACCCAAATCAGGTAAATTGAATTTGATTTAATTTATCTTGTTTTATTTTATTTATTAAAATAATAAGAATCAGATCTAAAACATATCAAGATCTGATTAAGGTCAAGAGAAAATTTTTGAAATATATCTCTTGATCTAATCAGATCTGGACGAACCTGGATCGGGAAATCAGGATTTCCCTTCATTATATAGACCCTGCTGTGCCATGGAGTGCCACATCATCCTGGCCAATCACGGCCTTTTGTGCAATCAGATCTAAATCTGATTGGTGGGATGACATCATCTGATCCAATCAGATTAGAGACTCTCAGAACACTCCTTAGGTGGTGCCGAGATTAGGTCAAACAAGTCTTCTTGGTGCCACCTAATTTAATCCCCCGAAGCAACTAGAGACCCATCTATATGGGACTCCATCTTTTATCCTCAGGAGGCGCATGCCAACCTAGGCATGTGCTCCCTTCCTATATGCTTTTTAGCATGGGGACAAGTCTTTAGGTACTCTCCTATGGGTGCATGACACATGGGCCGATGTCTATGTATCCAAGATCCACATTCGACCAATGTCCGAAGATAAGATTTAGCAACTGATGAAAAATGGTAGGTGTTCTCTCAAATTTATCTCATAAATTAAGACATTCCTTTTCTGACCTGGACAAGCTCCAATCAGACTATGTAAAGGCTCTTGAGTGAGCCTAAATACATTTGGCTCAGTCGAGACAAGCTTTAATAATTGTTAAAGGAGAACATTAGGCTCAATCGTGTGCTAGTATGATTTTCTTGAACCTAATTGAATCTTATTCAAATAAATTGAACTGGGTTAATCCAATTGATGATATCCAAATCCAAATCCTTATATGTGTGACCTAGTTAGGTTCATTTTCATATGAAAATGGGATATATCGCGATCTCTTTCATTGACATCATCAAAACACCTTTCGATGGATTAGAACATTTTTTATTAAGACAACTAGTATCATCGATCATCTAAATCATTCTAATTGCTCCAAAAATCCACCAGTGACACCTAATAGCATATGATGGTAATCCATCAGAACTGAAAGCGAATCTCTCAGTGCAGTTATCTGTGCGATTAAGTTCCTTTATCTTGAGCTTCGACTGGATTAGGGTTAAGGTGATCTCATCAAACCCTAATTTTTGTCATATGAATTAATCATTTGATTCAAGTCCAATGTGAAAACCCTAATAGAAACTCTTTCTATTATTTTACTCTGCCATGGCCATGGGCTTATGGACTTGATTCTCATGATCATCATAGGGCTACTCCTCATCTACCAGGGTAGATAGATCCCTTATTGGTGCAATCCAATTTACTACATTAAACATGCTATAGCCAATACACACCTCAGGGTTATGAATGGTTAGGAGACCAAGTTATGGTGTAGTCAAACTACAACACCCTCAAGGTTAACTACCAATGCACCTTAGGTCAAAGAATCAGACACACTACTGTAGCTTCAAACCAGTCATCGACGAGATGGTAGACATCCTCATGACTACTCAAGGTGGTCACGCTCAGTACCCTCATTCACTAACAAGTACCTATACTCTCACTTTGGTGTCTCTACATCGTAGACTCAAGACTCATCTATCCAAAAGAAGCAATCGTACACCAACCTTCTAGATCAATCACCATCCTCATGATGATCCGATGGTTAGGAGCATTTTATGAGTTAATAATGATAATTCAAGTCTTAAATTTTCAACTCTTGAAAATATGAACTATCATTACCATTAACTCAAGGGATGTATCATAGACACCTTCAAATACATAATATGAAAGAAAATAATCTATTTTATTATTTATAGTTAAAATTATAATTTTTTTCTTAGAAGTATATTATGAGTGTCAGCCAATCTGGCTTCTAGGGCACGCATATCTAACAAACTCCCACTTGACCTAAAGTCAATTAGCTACAAATCTAAGTCCCATCTTCTCAAGGTGGGCTTTGATCCTCTGCTGGCCCAACGACTTTGTATGTAGGTCTACCATATTATCTACAGAGTCGACTCTCTTGACCTCGACATAACCTTTCTCAAGGTAATTATGGATGAGGTGGTATCACTGTTCGATGTGCTTGGATTTTTGGTGAGACCTCGGCTCCTTAGCAAGGGCTATGGTGCCATTATTATCGCAGTATAGATGAATGACACCGATGGCATCACTTCGATCTCTATGGTGAAAATTTTGTATCAGAATGCCTTCTTTGCAGCTTTTGATGCAGTAATGTACTCTACTTCCATGGTGGAATCTACTATCACTATCTGTTTGGAACTCTTCCAACTGACAGCTACCACCATTACACACAAATAGACTCCCAGATGTCAACTTTCGATCATCTATATCGAACATAAAATTCCGACTTTGTATATCCCTAGGACTTGGAGTTCTTCCATTACCGAAAGACCAACATCATATCCTTAGTTCTTCTCAAGTACTTAAGGATATATTTCACAGAAGTCCAGTGTTCTTCATCCTAGGATTCGACTGATATCTGCTCGTGACACTCACAGCATGGGCTATATCAAGGTCGTGTACATAACATGGCATACATGAGGCTTTCCTATTGCTGAAGCATAAGGGATCTTGCTCATGCATTCTAGCTTCCTCGAGTGTGCTGCGGGCACATCTTCTTGGAGAAGATGAATGCCATGTTTGAAGGGTACCAATCCCCTCTTAGAGTTTTTCCATGCTAAACCTCTTTAGTACTTTCCTCTATATACATCTTCTGTGAGAAGTCCTAGCATCCTATTCAGGTCTATCTCCTATAGACCTTAATTTCCTAGAATAAAGGATGCTTCTCCTAGGTCCTTTCATGTAGAATTCTTTAGATAACCATATTTTAACTGATGGTCAACATGAAAATATCATTTTCCAATAAGGAGGATGTCATCCACGTACAATACGAGGAAGACAATAGCGCTCCCACTGACCTTTTTGAAAACACATAGGTTGCCTCCTTCATTTTTGATGAAACCAAACAATTTTGATCACATCATTAAATGAGTGTTCCAGCTCCGAGATGCTTGCTTAAGTCCATATATGGACCTTTGCAGCTTGCATAACCTTGTGATCAGTATCACTGGATGTGAAACCTAGTGGCTGTTCCATATAGATATCTTCCTCAAGATATCCATTTAAGGAATGCCATTTTCACGTCCATTTGCCATATTTCATAATCGAAATAGGCTGCAACAGCAAGCAATGTGCGGATGGATTTTAGCATAGGCTACTGGCAAAAAGGTATCCTGATAGTCAATGCCTTCGCACGTTGACTATAACCTTTTGCCACTAATCTAGCCTTGAATGTCTCCACATTCCCATCTGCACCAATCTTTCTCCTTGTAAGATCCATTTACACCCAATAGGTACTATACCTTCTGGTGGATCTACCAAGGTCCAGACTTGGTTTGAGTGCATCGAGTCAATTTCTGACTTCATTGCCTCTAAGCCATTTCTCGGAGTCGATATCTGATATCGCCTCGTTGTAGGATTTTGGGATCATCACCATGAGCACTCATTACCTATGAGGAACATTTTCCTCTACTTCCTCTGAAATAATACCTAAGTATCTCTTCAGGAGGGACAGGGAAACTCTTTTCCGATCTACGAGGTGGAGGAGGTAGTGATTGTATTGGCTCAACCTGATTTGGTTCCACTTGGATCCTTAGCTCGTTGCTCTTGTGAGATTTTTTTCATTGAAGCTTGAATCTGCTTTCTAATGCCACTATCTTGAATAAACTATTTTTCAAGAAATGATGGCATGTCGACTCACAATCACATTGTGGTCTTCTGGAATGTAGAAATAGTATCCTAATGACTCTTTAGGATATCCTATGAATCGAGCTCTAAAGGACCTAAACTCTAACTTGTCCGCTTGTTGTCTTTTGACATGAGCCGGACAACCCCAAATTTTGAGATGACTCAGACTTGGTTTCTTACCATGCCATATCTCATACGGTGTGGTAGGAACGGTTTTAGAGGAAATCCCTATTCAGTAAATATATAGCCAAGTTAATAGACTATATCCCCAAAGAAAATCAGGAAGGTCTGTGAAGCTCATCATGGATCGAGACCATATCTAATAGGATCCGATTTCTCCATTCTGAAATCCCCGTTGAGTTGAGGTGGTTCCTAGGTGGAGTCCATTGAGAGACTATGCCATTTTGCCTTGAAGATAGTCCTAGGAATTTCCCGACTAAAGGTATTCACCTCCTCGATCTGATCGAAGAATCCTTAATGGGTTTTTCCAGTTTAGTTTTCTACTTCATGTCTGCAATTCTTTGAACTTTTCAAAGACTTCAGACTTGTGTCTCATAAGATACACATTCTCATACCTGAGATAAATCATCGGTAAAGGTTAATGAAGTAGTCAAAGTTGCCTCTAGCCGGCACATCAAATGGGTCCGCACACATCAATATGTACTAGGGCAAGGAGATTTCGTGGCCCTTTCCCTATGTCCTACAAAAGGGAGCTTAGTCATTTTGCCATGAAGACATCATTCACAAATTGGATATGACTTTGATGTCAAGGAACTCAATAGCCCGATTTTCTCCAATTTGTTAATCCTATCTTCTGCTATATGATCCTAGCCTTAGGTGCCATAGATACCTATCGTTTGGACTATTCCCTGGGTCATTTTGATCTTATGGCATTCACATTTTGCTCGATAGTTAAAGATAGATACATCAATATGTTAGCTGGTAGAGACCGTTAATAAGAAAACCACTTAGAATTTTATTTCTTTCATAAAAATATTACAATGGTCCTTAAGAAAACTAATTACATAGCCTTCTTGTGCTAAGCATGAAATAGAAATCAAATTTCCTGCTTGCTGCAGGCACATAATAACAATCCCTTCAAGTACTAAGTCTAAACCAGATGGTAATCGAAGAGGGTAGGTTCCCACGAACTACTGCAGCAACTCTTGCTCCATTTTTGATGCGTAGGATCATGTCTCACCATCCCTCAACCTCCTGCTATCCTCAAGACCCTGCATAGAAGTGCACAAATGAGCACTAGAACCAGAGTCAAGCACCCAACTGGATGCAGAAGAAACCGTAAGGTTAGATTCAATAACGAGCATACCTTCCAGAAGGACCTATCTCCTTCTTATTCTTTAGGATGGCTAGGTATGTAGGGTAGTTTCGCTTCAAGTGGCCGTTAGTATTACAATGGAAATACTTTCCTTTGTTAATGGCTTTCTTCTCCAGCTCTGTCCTCTTTCTCTTTCCATCCTTCCACCTTCTTGCTTTTCTCACAGACTTCTTTTTCTTTCCATAAAACTATTCTCTTTGGAAGTAAGTCCATTCCATAGCAAGTAACTGAGCCTTTAGAATCCTTTCATAGAAAGCTCAGCAGGTAACCAGCATATTCATCAAGCTCGGCCAGAGTAATTCTGAAGTTTATGCATGTGGTAGTTCATGATGAACTTGCCCATATGCATCAGTCAAGGATTGCAGAATTAATATCATTCTGCAGATCCTAAGTCCAACTTCACTTCCGAGCTTCTCAAGCTCTTCCATGTCCTTGATCATTGTCAGACAGTGATCTTAGGACTGACTGTCCCATCATATATTTTAGCCTTAAATAAGTCGTTTAGTGACTCTAATATTTGGCTGCGCATGACTCTGTTCACCAAACATCTCTTGCAGGTGAGCCAACATTTGGTGGGCAGTCTTGATATCTTCATGTTGGCGCTGAAGCTCATCAGACATCGAGCCCAACATGTAGTATCTGGCCTTATTATCTTCGTCAATCCATTTGTTCAAGAGACGCTCTCTATTCAGCAGGACAGGACGAGCTGATAATGGTGGGAGGGATCCTAGGTCCAATAACATGTGTTAACTTCTCAGAATCCCAAAATAATTTTGAAGTTCCTAGAACCAATCCTTTATAATTGGGTCCAGTCAGTCTATGTGTGTCTAGGATACGTGCTAGTAGGGTTGGACGCAGACATTTTTTTTTTCTATAGAGAGTCAAAGTTTCTAGTTAGATTTTGTAATTAAGACTTGACCAATTTATATTAGAAATTTTATTTTTAAACAAATTAGCTCCCACTATTTTCTTGGATCCCTACATTCTCCTCTGTAGAGATGCAAAAATCTCCATGATTGACTGATTTTTAGTGGGTGGTGCAGGTCTCACCAACTGACTCATCACCTCATCTAATAGTTATTGGTGAACAACTCTTGTCCAATGATTCTCTAATCATGGTGCACCCAGACTTGGTCACTAATTTATGAATCTCACCGTACCTGGAATATTGATCCACTTCTTAGTTAAGTCAGATCCACCATTTGCACTGATTGGATTTCTAATTGGGTCTCTCACCATATCCAAAATATTGAGCCCAATCCATCCTCCAGCCCATAGCATCCGATGCCTAATAGACATTGTTGCATCTTTCCAATGCAATCGAACCACTATGACCAACTGAGAACAATCAACCCCAGGAAGGGCCCGCACATCTACAATGGTGGATCTTAGACTTAATCTTTTCTTAGGAAGATTTGATTTAGGTCTCTTTAAACTTGATTTGACATAGCAATAACTAATATGACTAATCTAGTGGCATGGGTTAGCTCGTATTGTTTGCCACCTTAGATCAGGATTGGGCCAACAAATATGGCCAGGTAAGAGAGACCGGTGTAAGGGATATGCCATTAACTCAACAAGAATGCATTCGAGTTGAGTATCTTTCAATTAAAAATCAGTCGATCATATCTGCCAAACTTATCTTAGACACCAAATTATTAAGCCAAAATCAATCGGGTTATCCTACAATCTAGACTCTAACCACCGAGACTAATTAGGTCTTAACTTGATTGATCACTCATGTGACTCGACCTTGATCCAGACTTAACAGGCTGATCAATTTAAGTACTCTTGATCCCACCTAACCAACTCTTGATTCGATTAGATCAACCATAAGACCTAATTGAGCTACCTAAGTCCGGACCCAATTTTATGAATATATCTTAGATCCAAAAATTCTTAATTTTAGATCTAATATATTTCATAATCATAATTCTCAATTAAGTTTAGAATTCATAAACAAAATATGTATATAAAATCCTAGGGTTTCAGGATCTAGGATTTTACAGAAAATATGTTTTGATTTCTGATTAAGGTCGAACATGCAGCATCCCTACACACTATAAGAGCACTCCATCAAATGAAAGGAGAGGGTCTTTAAATTCTACTTCATTCTTATGATCGAACAGCCAAGGAGAATGCCTTAATCAGAAATATGATAAATCTACAAAACTAGTTAGATCTACATCATATATCAGATATATAAAAATTAATCTAACTAAAAACATATTTTGGATACATCTCATGTATCATATCATGCATATTTTTAGATCTAAATTATCTCATAAATATCTAAAAATAAGATTTGAATTTAATCATATCAAATTAAAATTTATTCTAGATAATTTTGTAGAACTATTCTTCAACTAGTCTAAACATGCATCTATCATATCTCATATGAACAAATTAAATAAATTTATTTTCTATTTTTTAGATCTAATTATAATATTTATAATATCAAAAAATAGTAGTAAATATATCTAAAAATTATAATTAATTAAATTAAAATTATGATCATAGTAGACTACACATAGAACAATTCTATTCCTAGTCTAATCATGCATCTCATACATCTTAGATCTATATTATTTAGTTTTTAATTTTTTGATTTTAGATCTAATCACCTCTAATGTAATGTCAAAAATCATCTAATTAATAGATAAAAAATAAATTAAAATTAGATCTAATAAATTATGAAACCTAGCTTTGATACTAGTTGAAGGAAGAAACTAATTTTTTGGATCAGGTTTGTTCAAATCTGATTGGGTCAGAAGAGATATTTCAAAAAAAATTTTTCTAAGATCTTAATTAGATCTGAGGCTCCTCAGATCTAATATTATTGATCTAATAATAAAAATTAAAATTAAAATTTAATTTAATTTAATTATACCTTTATTTTGGATAATCCAATTATCCTATGATGATCATGATGTTTGCCTGAGGTTCTCGATGTAGCCACGCAAGTGCCTGGCCTCTATTGGTATCCACTTTGGTAGAATCTAAAGATCTTAACCTTCTCAATCAATCCTCCAAAAAATAGATCTAGATCTGATCTTGAAGGTCTTCAAAACTACTTTTGAAGAACAGCCATTATCTCTTGCGGCAGTGCTGCCTTCTTTCTTTCCTGGCGCCTTTCACTTGGTTGGATCGCACCTTCTTCATGCCCAAAGGCCCTTTGACATCAAGAGGAGAGAGAAGACTAGAGAGCAGCATGGAGAAGGAGGGAGAGGGGCTATGTGGCATGGGCTAAAGGTAGAAGAATTGAATTCTAGGCACAGACAGGATTTATATAGACCCTGCTGCACCATGCTGTAACACATCATCCTAGCCAATCATAGCCCTTTGTGCAATCAAATCTAAATCTGATTGATGGAATGATATCATCTGATCCAATCAGATTAGAGACCCTCAAAACTCTCCTTAGGTGGCACCAAGACTGAGTTAAACAAGTCTTCTTGGCGCCACGCAATTTAATCCTTTGAAGCAACTGGAGTCCTATCTGTATGGGACTCCATCTTTTATCCTCATGGGGTGCATGCCTCCCTAGGAATGCACCCCCTTTCTATCTACTTTTTAGCAGGAGGACAAGTCCCTAGTTACTCTCCTATGGGTGCATGACACATGGGTAGATATCTACGTATCCAGGGTCAACATTTGACCAATGTCCGAAGACAAGATTTAGCAGGTGATCAAAAATGGCAGATATTGTCCCAAATTTATCTCATAAACTTGAACTGAACCTAGATCATTTCATGGCATTCATATTTTGCTCGATATTAACAATAGATACATCAATATGTAACTGATAAAGAGCGTTAATAAGGAAATCACTTGCAATTTTATTTTTTCACAAAGAATATTACAATGATCCTTAAGAAAACTAATTACATAGCCTTCTAGTGCTAGGCATGAAACAGAAATCAAATTCTTGCTTACTGTAGGCACATAATAACAATCTTTTAAAACTATATCTAAATCAGATGGTAGTCGAAGAGGATATGTTCCTACTGCCATGGCAGCAACTTTTGCTCCACTTTTGATGCATAGGATCATCTCACCATCCCTCAGCCTCCTACTATCCTCAAGATCCTGCATGGAAGTGCACAAACAAGCACTAGAACCAGAGTCAAGCACCCAACTGGATGCAGAAAAAACTATAAGGTTAGACTTAATAATAAGCATACCTCCAAAAGGATCTACCTCCTTATTCTTCAGGATGGTTAGGTAAGTAGGGTAGTTCCGCTTCCAGTGATCATCATTATTGCAATGGAAATACTTTTCTTTATCAGTGGCCTTCTTCTTCAGCTCTACCTTTTTCTTCTTTCCTCCTTCCACCTTCTGCTTTTTCACAGACTTCTTCTTCATTCCAAAAGACTTTCTCTTGAAAGAAGTCCATCCCATAGCAAGTACTAATCCTATAGAACCTTTTATAGAAAGCTCAGTAGTAATCAACATGTTCATAAGCTCGGCCAAAGTACTTTGAAGTTTATGCATATGGTAGTTTATGATGAACTGCCCATACCCATCAGTCAAGGATTGTAGAATTATGTCATTCTATAGATCTTCTTCTAACTTCACTCCGAGCTTCTCAAGCTCTTCCAAGTCCTTGATCATCATCAGGCAATGATCTTGGACTGACTGCCCATCATACATTTTAGTCTTAAATAGTCATTTAGTGATTTGATATTTGGCCGTGCGACTTTGTTCACCAAACAACTCTTACTGATGAGCCAACATTTGGTGGGTAGTCTTGATATCTTTATGTTGGCACTGAAGCTCATAAAACATCAAGCCTAATATATAGTGTTTGGCCTTGTTATCTTCATCCATCTATTTGTCAAGAGACGTTCTCTATTCAGCGGATGGATGGACTAGTAAGGTGGGGGATCCTGATCTAATACATGAGTTAATTTCTCAGAATCCAAAATAATTTTGAAGTTTCAGAGCCAATCCTTGTAATTGGGTCCGATCAGTCTATGGGTGTCAGGATACAGGCTAGTGGGTTGGATGCAAATATTTTTTTTTTCGAGAATCAAAGTTTCGAGTTAGATTTTGTAATTAAGACTTAAACAATTTATTTAGGGATTTAATTATTAAACAAATTAGCTTTCGCTATTTTTTTGGATCGCTACACACCCTCTGTAGAGATGCAAAAATCTCCATGATTAATGATTTCTAGTTGATGGTGCGGTCCCACCAACTGACTCATCACCTCACCTAATAGTTATTGATGATGGGTTAGCCAATAAGTGAACAACTCTTGTTCAATGATTTTCTAATCATGGTGTATCCAAACTTAATCTCTAATTCATAGATCTCACCATGCCCGAAATATTGATCCACTCCTTAGTTAAGTTAGACCCACCATTTGCATAGATTAGATTGCTAATTGAGTCTCTCACCGTATCCGAAATATTGAGTCCAATTCATCCTCCAGCCCGTAGCATCCAATGTAATAGACATGGTTGCATCTTTCCGGTGCAACTAAATAACTGTAACTAGTCGATAATAATCAACCCCGAAAAGGGCCCGCACATCTATAGTGGTGGAAGACTTTTAGACTTAATCTTTTCTTAGGAAGATTTGATTTAGGTCTCATTGAACTAGACTTGACATAATCATTACTGTTATTACTAACCTAGTGGCATGGGTTAGCTCAAATTATTGACCACCTCATATCAGAACTGAGCCAATAAATATGGTCAGGTAAGTGAGACCGGTGGAAGGGATATGCCATTAACTCAATAAGAACGTATTCGACTCGAGTAGCTTCCAATTAAAAATCAGTTGGTCGTATCTGCCAAACATGCCTTAGACACCAAATTGTTGAGCCAGAATCAATCGGATTAGCCTACAATCCAGACTCTAACCACTGAGCCTAATTAGGTCATAGATTGATTGATCACTCACGCGACTCGATCTTGACCCAGACTAATCCTATTAGGCTAGTCAATTTAAGTACTGTTAATCCCATCTAATGAACTCATGACTTAGCTTGATCAACCGCTTAGACCTAATTGAGCTATCCAAGTCCGAACCCAATACGATGAATATGTCTTAGATCTAAAATTCTCAATTTTAGACCTAATTAATATTTTATAATCTTAATTCTTAATTAAGTTTAGGGTTTATAAACAAAATATGTATATTAAATCTTAGGATTTTAGGATCTAGGGTTTTGCAAAAAGTAAGTTCTTGATTTCTAATTAAGGACGAACGTGCAGCACCCCTACATATGATAAGAACACTCCATCGAATGGGAGGAGAGGATATTTAAATCCTACTTTATTCTTATGATCGGATGGCCAAGGGAAACGTCTTAATAAAAAATATACAAAACTACAAAACTAGTTAGATCTACATTATATATCTCATATACAAAAATTTATCTAACTATAAACATATTTTGCATACATCTCATGTATCATATGATGCATATTTTTAGATCTAAATTATTCTATAATTATCTAAAAAATTAGATTTAAATTGATCGCATCAAAATAAATTCTAACCTAGATAATTATGTAGAACTATTCTACAACTAGTCTAAACATGCATTCACCATATCTCATATGTTCCAAAAATTAAATAATTTTATTTACTATTTTTTAGATTTTATTATAATATTTATAATATTAAAAAATAATAAATAAATAGATCTAAAATCATAACTTAATCAAATTAAATTATGAACATGCAAGACTATGTATAAAACTATTCTATTTTATAACTAGTCATGCATCTTGTAAAACTTAGATCTAAATTATTTAATTTTAATTTTTCTAATTTCAGATCTAATCACATTCCATGTGGCATCTAAAATCTTTGATTTAATCAATCAAAAATAAATTTAAAAAAGATCTAAATAATTTAGAGAACCTAGCTCTGATATCAGTTGAAAGAAAAATCATGATTTCCCAGGTCAGGTTCGTTCAGATTTGATTGGATCAAGAGAGATATTTTAAAAATTTTTCTCATGTATCTAGATTAGATATGATATATTTTAGATTTGATTTTATAGATCTAATAAATAAAAATAAAAATAAATTAAATCTAATTTAATTTGTACCTTGATGTTGGGTAATCAGATTATCCTTTGATGATCCTGCTGATTGCCTAAGATTTTGGATCTAGCTATGCAAGCACCTGGCCTCTACCTGTATCCACTCAGGTTGGATCTAGAGATATTCTTCTTCTTTATCATCTCTCCAAATATCAAATCTGAATCTTATTTGAAGAATCTTCAAAACTCCTTTCGAAGATCTGCAGTCGTCTCTGCAGCAGTGCTGCCTTCTTCCTTTCTCGTCAGCTTTCTCTTGCCAAGATCGCACCAAACTGGAGCCCAAAATTTCTTGGGCATGGAGAGGAGAGAGAGGACTAGAAGTTGGCATGGAGGAGGGAGAGGGGTAGTCTTGGGGCATGGGCTAAGGGAGAACTCTATAAAAGTTGGGCACAGATAGGATTTATATAGACCCTACTGTGCTGTACAGTGCCACATCATCCCGACCAATCATGTTGCTTCATGCAATCAGATCTATATCTGATTGGTGGGATGACATTACTTGATCCAATCAGATGAGAGCCCCTTTAATTCATCCTTAGATGGTGCCTAAGATTGATCAAAGTCTATAGGTTAGTGCCACCTAAGTAGAATCCTAGAAGCAACCTAGAGTCCCATCCACATGGGACTCCAGGCGTTCCTATCCATGGGCGCACGCATCCCTAGGCATGTGCCCCCTCCTTTCTAATTTTTAGTAAGGAGACAAGCTCCTATCTGCTCTCCTATAGGTGCATGATACATGGGCAGATATCTAAGTGTTAAAGGTCAACATTTGACCAAAGTCAAAGACAAGAATTAGTAGGTGACGAAAAATTGTAGGTGTTGTCTCAAATTTATCTCATAAATTAAGACAATTCTTTTCTAACCTGGACAGCTCAATGGCGTAGTAAAGAAGTAAAGAAATTTGAGTGAGCACAAATATATTTGGCTAAGTCGAGACAACTTTTGATAATAGTAGAAGGAGAATGTTAGGCTCAATAGTGTGCTAGCATGATTTTCTTGAACCTAATTGAATCTTATTTAAATCAATTGATCAGGGTTAGTCCAATTGATGATATCCAGATCCAAACTCTTATTTGCGTAACTCAGTTAGATTTAGTTCTTTATGGTATTGGGATATATCATGATCTCTATCATCGACATCATTGAAACTTCTTTCGATGGATCAGAACTCTTCTGATTTAGACAACCAGAATGATCGATCATCTAAATCATTCTAATTGCTTCCAAAATCCATCAGTGACACCTAGCAGTATATGGTGGCAACCCATCAAAACTGAAAATGAACCTCTTGGTGTAGCTACTTATGTGATTAAGTTCTTCTATCTTGAGCCCCGATCAGATTAGGCTTATGGTGAACTCGTCAAATCCTAATTTCTATCATATGATTTAACCATTCGATTCAAATCTGATGTAAAAACCTTAATAGAAACTCTTTCTATTATTTCACTCTGCCATGGCCATGGGCTTATAAACTTGATTCTCATGATCCTCATAGGGCTGCTCCTCATCCACCAAGTAGATAGATTCCATCTTGGTGCAATCAAATTACTACAATGAACATGCTATAGCCAACATACACCTCAGGGTTCCGAATGGCTAGGAGATCGAGTCATGGTGTAGTCAAACTATAAAACCCTCAAGGTAAACTGCCGATGCACCTCAGGTCAAAGAACCAAACATACCACTATAGCTTCGAGTCAGTCATCGACGAGAAGGTAGACTTTCTTATGACTGCTCAAGGTGGTCACACTCAGTGCCCTCGTTATCTAACGAGTACCTATACTCTCACTCTGATGTCTCTACACAGTAGACTCAAAACTCAACTAGAAGTGATTATACACCAACCTTCTAGATCAATCACCATCCTCATGATGATCCTACCATTAGAAGCATTTTATGAATTAATAACTAAAATTCATGTCTTAATTTTCAACTATTGAAAATATGAATTATCATTACCATTAACCCAAGGGATGTATCACAAACACTAAATACATATTTGTAATAGAAAATAACCTATTTTATTATTTATAATTAAAATTATAATTTTACCCATAGAAGTGTATTACAAGTGTCAGCCAATTCTGACTTCTAGGGCACACATATCTAACACTTGTTAGGCTACCTCCTATCGGAACCAAAAGAATCGGGTAGCCTAAGAGTATACGCACACTATCGACCACGAGTCTATGGCCAATCGTGCGCATAGATAGGTAATGAATTCTAAATCTTACTCAATAAATCAAATTGATATTTTTTTCATATTTCTAATAATCTAATCCATTATTATAGTTGATGAAAGATGGAGTGATGCCCAGCCATAGCGAGATCTTTCGATCCAGCCGTACAGATAAGAATGGTTGGTCGATGAACACCACAATCAGTAGAATTTTTGTGAGTATTAAACATATTAGTTTATATGATTAGTATTATAGCATTTCTTATAAAATTTTATTTGAATTTACAACTACAGGATTAGTTAGATGCGCTCGCAAGTGAGGGCCTAGATACCTCTAGCCCTCATGACCATCTATATCATGTCTTGGGGCATGAGCACTCTAGGAGGATCCGATGCAGACCTGGACATACACCTATTAGCTATTGGTCTGAGGCGACGTCTTTTCACAAACTTTAGATGTCATCAGTCGGGAGGAGCTTGACAAGGTGTTGGAATGGGCAAATCATGTTGCGACGTAGGTAGATCAGGCTGAGAAGGATGCATCTCATCTAGAGGGCATCGTGAGAGACATGGTGTCGATGCTCAGCACACATTTTGGAGGTGTCTTCACTGGCTTTGAGCAAATGTTGGCCCGCATTCTAGCTCCAACTCTTCTAACTCCAGCTTCGGCTCTGGCTTCGGCTCCAGCTCCATCTTCCGATGATGACGATGATGTAGATTTAGAAAACTTTTGATGTATTTTTTTTGAAAAATATTATAATAAATTTTATTTGATAATAAAATTTTAGTATTTCATAAATATTTTTATATTTAAAATAAATTTTTATGTTATATATCTCTACATTTATCAGATAAAATATATAAAAAGATAAAAATTTTATATTTTTAATTATTTAAAAGCTACGGTAGTGATTTTACAACCACTGTCGTAGACGTGCCAACCACTGCCGTAGGCAATCACTGCATTAGACCTATGGCAGTGATTACATAACTGCTGCCATAGACAAGTCTATAGTAGTGGTTCCATAATTGCTACCATAGATAAGCTTATGGCAGCGGTTTCATAACCACTGCCATAAAACCTATGGCAAAGGTAACATAACTGCTGCCATAGGTCAAGCTATGGCAGCAGTTTTAAAATCGCTGCAATAGGCGTTCTACGACAGCGGTTCTTAGAACCGCTGTAATAACCATTGCCATAGACCTATAATGATAGCTGCAGTGGCAGTGGTTAGCTAACCATTGCCATAGCTTATAGTAGTGATTTTTTGGGTGACGATAGCGGTTACAAACTACTACCGTAGCCTTATTTTGTAGTAGTGCGGGTTGAAGATTGGCCATCATGGGACTGCCTCAGGATCAGATATCAGGCCAAACTTTGATGAGATCCCTCTATTCCACACACAAAACAAAATAAAAAAGGGTGACAAAAAATCTAGTTGGCATGGGGAATTTTTGTGCAAGATAGGAAGAGCTCTTTTAACAATATAGGACTCTATCAAGTTGATTTCAAATCAAAATCAACTACCATATTTGAACAAGTCAAATATTTATTTGAAATCCACTAGATATTAGGGTATGGAATACCTTTCTTAGGTGAGGAATAATTCACATAGAAATCTAGAAATAAAAGTGGGGCATGGAGATCTTTGGCGCAAGGAGAAATAGGAGTCCTAGTCTCTAGGACTCTTCTATTAAGACTAGGTCAAACAAAAATAAATTCCATTCTAATTAGATTTGAGTTAATCTTTTTAATAGACAATCCTAACCTAATTAGGAGCCTAATTAAATTAGATTAAATCATATTCAATTTTAATTTAAATTCTAACTTAATCAAAAATTAGGTGCACTAAAGTTCTAGTCTAATAAGAACTTGTTCTCCCTTGCAATTGGCTTATCCAATAAACCAATTGGACTTAACCCAATCAAGTCCAAATTAATTTTAATTAAATATAATTTAATTAGACTTGATCTCAACTTAATTTTTTAATCAAATTGAGTCAATTAGCAATCCAATTGCTAATCGATCCTCCTATAATATTTGCATTAGGTCAAACATCAATCGCACTGATTGTTAGACCTTAGAACGATTCTCAATCATCGATCAACTATCTAATCATGTTATAACCTCTTATGTATGTGATCCTATTGGTTTGAACCTAAGTTGATATTATAGCAATCGATTTCTGTACCAATCGAAATGACCATTTAGCAATGATACCCGATGTCTAGATAGGTCGAATGTATGCAAAGCAATATTCTAAGAACCCTAGCCCATGGTTACCGTATAATTTATTTTTCTGATCCATAATGCTCTAGACAACATTGAGTACACTATCAACACTCATATAAGACATCAATATTGTATCTCAAAATTTTGCAACTCTCATGATTCCTCACGAGGATTACCTAGGCTAAGATTTTGCTAAATTAAAACATAGCTAGTCATTCTCTTCTTAAAGTTAATCAAGAGTGGTCAATCCCATCTTGACTCACACATCGACTTCATAAGTACATGATGGTACCTAAAATTATTTTGAATCTATATTAGAAATACAGACAGTTTGACATCAAAGTACAATGAGTTGCTTGCAAGTCACCATGGTGATCTCAGATCAGAGAGACACTTATGCCCATTGACCTTAGCTAGCTACTCTTGATAGTAGAGTACTACATTGGTCATGTTTAGTATTGATGTACTCCTATATCTCACCTAGATGCCATATCAGTATCTCAACACCACTTGATTATCAGGACAACTAACACATATGGCATACAGTAACCTAAACTCGATAAATTATTATCCTTGTTAATAACTTATCATTTGATCATGAATGGTTTAAGAACCATCGGATAAATCCTTCTTTATCGATTGATTGTGGTTCTAAGAACTTCATAATTTAGAAGATCATTTAAGAAAGATAGAACTTCTATGTTGAATCAGCTAAATAACTATTAGTACTTGATAATTCATATACCAATTTCAATCATCTACTACTTAGATGATTGGCTTTAAGACATATTTTTTAACAACTCCCACTTGGACTAAAGCTAATCAAAATGATTTCAAACATCCTATCTTCTACTTGAGTTCGTAGAACTCCTTAGTTCTAAGGCCTTAGCAAATAGTTCGGTCAAGTTCTCCTTTTTCATTGATCTTTCAAAGATCAACATCATCCTGATCTAAAATCAAAGGTGATAGAAATATAGAGTATGCTGATCTTATGGTGTATTTTTGATTCTTTAGCTTGAGCTATAGCTCCAATACTACGATAGGAGTAGACCATCGGTGGAGGATGCCACTCCCAATCTACTAATGAACCTCAGCAACTATATAGCTTACATGGAAGCATGATATGCCACGATGTGTTCTACATCACTAACTAAGAAGGCTAAAGTATCCTGCTTGGAATCTTTCTAGCAGATTGCTCCTGCAATTAGGGTATGACCCGACAATCTCTTGTTATTATATTGATCAGACTAAAAACTAAAATCAAAACATCCACAAGTTTTAAGTGATTATCTCCATATTTGAATCACTGGACTTTAGTGTTTTCTAAATACTTAAGGATCATCTATACAATCTTCCAGTGACTTTTACTTGAATTAGACTGGCATCTGCTCACTACCCTTAGTGAGTATATCATATCTGATCTTGAACATGGAGAAATTAGATGATAGCTAAATCTTTATTCCTTGCAATGCTGGAATGCCATTCTAGATTAAGAGAATTTCATCCATAGATAATACAAAGAACAATACTACAGAACCTTTTGCCCACTTATAAATGCAGAGTTTTTCTTTGTTTATAATAAAGACATACATTCAAAACATATGTTATAAAACTAAGATAATAGCCAAATGGGTTTTACAGGTCTTTACCTTCCCATCTACACTACTTCGATCCTTTTGAAAATCCATTCACACCCAATGGATCTTATCCCTTTAGGTGAATCAACTAGTGTCTACTCACTATTGATTTTCATAGACTCCAATTTGGATTTAACGGCTCTAAGCTACTTCTTAGAGTCAAACCACTGCATTGCATCCCTATAGGTAATCTGATCCTTGTTATTCTGATCATGCTCAACAAGATCACCATCCCAGATCTAGATACCATAGTATCTGTCTGGCTAATGTGGTACTCTACTAGATCTTCTTAAAGATGTTACTTTACTAGATCTTCTTAAAGATGCTACTTTAATGAGCTTCGAATTTGATCTGATCAAATTCAATTCTGTAGATTTACTAGATTATGTCAATTTATTTTCTACCAGTCAAACTTTTTCAAATTCAACTTGATAGGCATCAGTTCCTTCTTTAAGAAACTTCTTTCCAAAAGGAATGCTCTAATGCTGATGAACATCTTATGTTCTTCATAATGGTAGACTTAATAACCCTTAAGCACCTATTGGACCAGGATCCAAGTTTATGTAAGTGCAAACCTATGACATAGGCCAATCAACTCCAAACCCAAAGATGAGAGAGTCTAGGTCTACGCCATCCATATCCCTTATGGAGTCTTTACAATAGATTTACTTGGTGTAAATTTTCAGAGTAAAATAAGTAGTCACAAGAGCATAATCCTAAAATAGGCAAACTAGTGAATCCTATCATGGATTGAACCATGTCTAACAAAGTTCAATTTATTCTTTTCAATACACTGTGTTCCAAAAAAAAATCTACCGAGAAGGAATCCTATTCTCTCCTAGATATACCACAAACTTACTTGACAAGTATTTGCCTCTTCGATCTGATTGAAGAGTTTTAATATCTTTTTCAGTTTATTTTTTTATTTTATTATTCAATCATTTAAATATTTTAAATAATTCAAGCTAGATGCATCCATGTCCAGATAGGATGTCTGTAATAAAATATTAATATCTTCTTCTGGCACTTGAGTTCATAGGTCCGCAGATATCACTATGTATGAGATTTAGAACTTTATGAGGTCCTTCAGCATTTTTAGTAAAAGATGATCTTGTCATCTTTCCAAGAAGACAAGATTCATTGATTATCAATGATTCACAATCATTGATGTCGAGATTTTCCACTTAAGCTAACCTGTTTATCATATTCTTGTCAAGATGACTAACCTCATAAAGCCAAAGATTGACATCCATGATATAATCTAACTTGGATGTTTATTAAATGTTTAAATTATACTTAACAGACTTTATAAATATTAAATATTATTTTTTTATTATCCATGTATCATTATAACATTATTAATAATTATATCACAACAATCTCTATTATTGATAAATGATTGCCATCTCTGACCAAAAGGCCAACAGAGA
Organism: Cocos nucifera; assembly: GCA_006176705.1. Lineage (NCBI taxonomy): Eukaryota > Viridiplantae > Streptophyta > Magnoliopsida > Arecales > Arecaceae > Cocos > Cocos nucifera. The sequence goes on along the minus strand of QRFJ01001863.1, from coordinate 450,934 downwards.
TCTTATTTATCATAAACGATGGAACAATAGTGACAAGCACTCAAAATGACATCTTTTGAAAATAAGCTTAACAATTCCTAAAGCTAGGATTAGAATAAAACTTTCTTTTCTAACATTCAGGAATCTCTCATTATTTTCTGACATTCCACTTACCTAAAGTTCTTGCAACGAATTGCATAAAACCATCGGTATCTAATACCAAGGTAGTAGAATTACATATAGAAAAATTTCAAAGTGTTATCATATAACATCTTTAATTAGCAACTCTTGCTCCTTTTTTTTGTTCAGCCTATTATGGTCAAGGGAAGCAAGATAATTCTTCTTCCTATGATCCTACTTCTAATAGTAGAAGCACTATGCCTGATTTGGGTCAATACTATATTTATTATTTTGACTGGGCTTAGATGTCCCAGTACGAAATCATTCATATTGCTGAACCGAATACAACTTTTGATACTAATTATTGAAGTTGGATTTTATAAGTCATCACTATCAAACAGTGATTGGTGCAATTAGGGTTTAACCTTAATTTGAGAAAAGAGAACAATGACCTAATATATATGAATTATTTTAAGCCTAAAGACTTGAACGTTAGTCTAAAAATTCTTCCACTATTTTATTCAAATTGGTAGCCTCTACTTTCAATTTGGAGGATTACTTTAATTCTCTAGTAGGTATTAGAATCCACATAGACTATACATAAGTCCGACTTTGGTCAGTCAACCCATATGTATCTACGGGTAGCTTCATTAAGCAATTGCTTCTCCAATCAACTTATAGTAATTGAATTTTGCCCTAGAAACCTAATTAGTTGGCTTTGGCCTCCACTGTAAGGATTTGGTTAGGTCCAACCATTAACATGACCATACTTGGTGCATCTAACCAATGAATGATTAAGCCCAACTTTGGTTGGTCAACCTAACCATCATTAGAGAGACAGTTCCAAGTTATCATATTATGAATGATACTTCCATTAGTCAATAAGCACCAGGCCTTTGGGCCTCCAATGATTATTAAGTTAAAGGATCCATTATCATCCAATATAATAGAAGGCTATGACTCAGTTATTTTCGAAACTTTATCATTTTAAGGATCAAATAAATTAAGACAATTTATATTTCATTTATGATTTAAGGATAGAAAGGACGGATCAATTTGCTCCCACTAACTTCACCAAGTCAAGTCCTTCCACTGACTTTGCAAGTCACTGATAAGGACTAGGATCAATTTCGGTCCATGGGCACCTAAATCAGTCTCACTAAATAAAATCAATCTCACTGATTTTCTATGTGACAAGGGTAAGCACAAATCAATAAGCAACCTAATCAAAATCTAATTAACCACATTGGCTAGGTAGGTAAGATCGATGGAAGGGTCTGCTAAGGCTTGCCTTAGACACCATCAAAAATAGCTAGATAAGTAGACTACCAAATAAAAATCACTGGACTGGGAATGCCAGACTTATCTTAGACACCAATTAGTTTGTCAGTTTTGATTTGGTCTAACTAAAGACTTGGGCTCAACTACTATGCCACGATCTTGGTCTCTTTGTTAGATGAATGGACTTTGATCAATTACAACTATTGAATTGATCTATAGAAAAGAAATGATCAAGTTCTAATTAATTATTAATTAGATTTGATCAATTTCTTAACTTAGTGCATATTTAATCTAACCCTAGGTCTAACCCAGTTAATGATCTGATCAAAGCTAACCCATTACACTTTAACACATGCTTTATGAAATTATCTTAGGATCTTCAAATCACGAACCTAGATCCTAAACAATCACTTAATTCTTAATTAAGTTTAAGGCTTATGGATTTGGGTTTATGGAACCTCATAACTAGTTTTGGATTTGATCATTTGAAATATTTTCAAATTATAAATAGTTTACATTGAATTATATTTAATACAAAGTTTTAGATCTAATTTATTTTAATTTTTAGATCACATCCTAAGATTTTGAATCTAGACTTTTGTAAAAAGTATGTTCTTAATATAAATTCTATAAAGAAAATATGTCATACATATATACTCTAGATTCAAAACAAAAGCTATATATCAACATATGCAATAAGAAGATCTAGATCTAAACATAAAACACATCATATGGATCAAATCATAAACTATTTAAATTTAGATTTAAAATCTAAAAATAAATCATAAATCAATTTAGATCTTATGTAATAAATTTATGATTTAGGATATTCAGGTCAGCACATACTAGGATAATCTCTCCATTGTAAGGGATAAATCTTATAGTAGGATAATCTTATAATCAGTGTGTGCGATCCTACATTATTTAGATCTAATCTAAATAATCTAAAATAGATCTAATTTCTATTTATTTTAGATTTAAAATTAAAAAAAGTAAATCATAAATTAACTTAGATTATATCTAACTTATTCATGATTTAATTTTACATATCAGCACATACTAGGACAACCTCTACACTGTAAGGGATAAACCTTACGTTAGGAGAATCTTATAATTAGTATGTCCGATCTTTAGAATTTTATTTTTAGGTTTATGTTAATACAAACATGATCATGATATAAACAAACCTAGATACTTTGATATCACAGATGGAAAACATGCAGGGTTGCATGCTTGAATTTTAAATTTTTTTTGAAATAAATTACAGCTGAAGATGTAGGTTAAACTATTTAATCTACAATAGCATGTAATTTAATTACTAAATCCTACATCTAGGATCTATAATATAACATAATGCATTCATAAATCTAAAAATAAATCAAATAAGATTAGTATTGATCGAATCAATATCTAGATTTAGGACAATTTTAGATCAAACCATAGATCGCATCTAGGCAAAGAAGAGATCAGATCTCTTACCTTTGCTTGGGTCGAGAACTCCATGGTTGATTTCATTATAGTCCTTTATCACTCAAAGCTGCACACGCATTCGGTCTCTATAGATAATCCACACGAAGCTGTAAACACAGATCAGAGATTCATCGAACGAAGATCTGCTCGAAGTGCTAGCTTCTTGCAGATGCCTCTTGATTGTTAATCTAAAAAATATTCTTCCAATCTCTTGGACACTCCAAGAGATAGAGAATACAAGGAGGAATATGTTGAAAAATATGTTCCAAAGCTAATCATCAGTTTATTAATGGTTATGCTACATTATAATTATAATTAATTTATTGGTTAATAAAATATATTTTTGATATTTTAATAATAAAGTATTCATCTTCTAACAAACTCCATTATTATGATAAAGTTCTTAGGACTGTTTAGCTTCGATAAATAAAGAATTTATTGATTAGTCCTTAAATCTATTCATGATCAAATGATACGCTGTTAATTAGGATGACAGCATCTATCGAGCATAGATCACTATATGCCATATAGATTAGTTGTTCTCTTAACCAAGAAGTATGGAGATACTGGTATGGCATATAGGTGAGATGTATGAATTCATCATCATTGAATGTGATCAATTCCAAAGCATTCTACTATTGAAAATATTTTTAATAGGATATAGATATAAGTGTCCCTTAGATCTGAGATCACCTCAGTGACTTGCAAGCAACTTACTGTGCTTTAGTACCGGACTAACTAAATTTCTAATTCAGTAATAGAAGGCTTCTAGGCATAGTCGAGTATTTGCAAAGGTGATGTATGATCAAGATGGGATTGACCACTCCAAGAGTTCGAGAAGAATGTATCACTGTATTTCAATATAGCAAAACCTTGGCTAGAATAATCCATCAGATGGATTTGATATTTTAAAATATATTGTGGACAACCTGATTAATGTTGATAGTTCAACTCTATGGTGTCCCACGAATATTTTGGTCAGGAGAATGAATTATATGGAAACTATATCTATATGGGTTCTAAGGATGTTGTTCTACACATTCGACCTATCCAGCTGTTAGGTACCATTGCTAGATGGTTACATCAATTAATATAGGAATATATTCCTATGCTATCAACTTAGGTTTAGATCTATGAGATGATAAATATTAGAGCCCACAATCTGATCGGATGGTTGATCAATGATTAAGAATCATTCTAGGACTAAATGATCAATATGACTGATGTTTAACCTAATGCAAGTATTGCATGAGGATCGATTAGCAATTAGATTGCTAATTAGCTTAATTTGATTAAGCCAGAGGGTTGTGATTAAGTTCAATTAAATATAATTTAATTAGATTTAGTTTGGACTTGATTGGATCAAGTCTAATTGGCTTATTGGATAAGCCAAGTGTAAGGAAAAACTAGTCCTAGTTCAACTAGAAATTAGGTCGACCCAATTTTCTAATTTGATTAGAAAATTAAATTAAAATTAAATCTAAATTATTATAATTTAATTAAGTTATCAATCAGGTTAAGGCCTAAATTAATTTGGTTGACTTGGTTTTAATTTAATTTGGTTTGAGAAACCACTTTGACCTAGTCATAGATGGAATTCTAGTAAGACTAGGATTCCACCTTGCACCACCTTAGCCTCCCATGCCCCACGCCCTCTTTCTCTCTTATTTTGTGTGAAAAAAACCACTCTCCCAAGCCTTCTCATGCATGCCCTCCTCTCCTCTATTTCTCATATGAAAATTAGGGAGTGGACCAGGCCAAAGAAGAGAATTTATTTTGGTTTCAAATCCTATGAGAGAGTATTTTGAAAAACCAAAATTCCTCCTCCCATGTATGTTGGCCTCCTCCCTATTTTCTCTCTACTTTTTTATGGTAAAAAAGGAGAAGGTTTTGGGTGATTTTCTTAGATGGTCCATGCCTAAAATTTTGGAGAGGGCGTGAGCGCCCAAGAGTTGGGTGCCCCAAGACTTGCCCAAATTGGACATTCCTTGTCTATTTTTTGACCTAGACAAGGACTCCTCTTTTTTTATATATTTAGGATGAATTTTGGGCTAATTTTATGTGAGGTTATAGACCATTGAGAGATATATGGAGTGTATGAAAACCAAGGAGAGAGTGTCCTTCAGCATTGGGGTTTCACAGACACCAAACTAGGTGTCTACGTGAGAGCAAAGAGAAGAAGAAGAGGGTCGTTTTCTAGAATTGCTATATTCACCTCTTTTCTTCCTCTTTCTTTGAGTTTTCCACGAGTGTCTCATATCTAAAACCTCCTCTCCTCATTCTCCTCTTTGGAAGAGTCCAAATTCAAAATGAGGAGGCATCTGATCGTTCATCAAAGAAGGATCAGCATAGTACTAGCATACTATGCTAATTTTCTATATCAAGACTTCTGATCATGATTCGTGGGCTTGTATGGACAACTCCTAGAGGCCAAACATGTGTGTAGCTCGCAAATTTATCCTCAAGTCTAGATCAGTAATTTAGAACATCTAACTTGCATAGGTAATAGATCTGATCTATTATTTTCATAGTTGCATTAGATATAGTGTATATGCATGTTGATGTGATCAACATATTTTAGTTTCATCATTATATTTTAATTTTTAATTTAATGATATGCCATGATCATGTAATAGGTTGCTAGATCTAAGATACTTTTTTGTATTTAAAATTAATTTTGATTAATTTTTATCTTCTGCTACCTGATCTTGAAAAAGTATCAAGATCCAGCCCTAAAATCCTAGATCTGGTTCGTTCAATTGGTATCAAAGCCAGGTGGATTATTATATGATTATGTGTGCATGTCTATATTATCTCTTAGATTAGATCTAATTTATAATTTTATTATTAAATCTAAAATTAAAAATGATGATCACACAAACTGATTATAAGGTTGTCCTATTGTAAAATTTATCCCTTACAGTGGAGAGGTTGTCCTAATTCATGTAGATCTATCTCTAGTCATAAATTTGTTAGATGTGACCTAATTTTATTTATAATTTAATATATTTAAAATAGTTTTAGATTTAAAAATAAAAGTTTTAGATTTCACGAACTGATTATAAGGTTGTCCTGCTGTAATATTTATCCCTTATAGTTGAGAGGTTGTCCTAGCACGTGCTGATCTAAAATATTGATCATAAAATTTTAGATTAGATCTAAAAGATTTTATGATTTGATTAAAAGTATTTTAATATAATTTTAATTATCAAAAATATTTTATATTTGATCCAAGATAATTTATGATTGAATATAGTTGAAACTATTTCAATTACATAAACTTGATTAGATTAGATCTAAAGTAGTTTCTTACTTATCTTACTTCCATACTGATTTTGAATCAAACATTCAACTTGGTTGATAGAACCATATTGTAAAAATATTTTATAAATATAAAAATTCTTTCTGAAAAGCCAAATTCCAACCCTCAGTCCAAAACTTAATTAAGAATTAAGAAGTTGTTTGATTAGGATCTATGATTGTGAATTGAAGATCCTAAGACACAAATCAAAACAAATTGGGTTAAATGGTTTAGTGAAGATTAGGTCCATTAATTGGATTAGACCTAGGATTAGATTAAAGAATGAACTTAGTTAGAGAATTAACTAAATCTAATCAATTATTGTCTTAGATTAGGTCAAGAATTTTCCAGATCAATTACAATAGTTGTGGCTAGTCAAGTCCATGTCTTTAATGAGACCCAAGATGGACTTGATTCTTGGCTACGCGGTCTAGCATGAACTGTTAAGTTGATCTAATCAAGACTAATTAAACTAGTTGGTATCTAAGATAAATCAGGCCAGTGGTCTTTAATTGGCAGCCTTCTTACTTGACCATTTCTAATGGTGTCTAAGGCAAGCTTTGGCAGACCCTCCCACTGATCGAACTTACCTGGCCTCTTGGTAAAATTATGTTTAGATCGGATCACTTGACTATTCGAGCTAACCCATGTCAGCTAGGTAAATCAGTGTGACTAATTTAGGTGCTCTTAGACCAGCTTATTAATGGTCTTCCTTAAGCTAACTTGATGAAGTTCGTGGAAGGATCATGACAAGCTGGTTCATTTGATCTTCTCTAATCTTCAAATTAAATTCTCTAAAATTATTAGGTCTCTAAAATAAAATAGTTATTACGATAACTAGATCATAGCCTTCCATTAAGTGGATGATAATGGATCTATTAGTTGGATAATCATTGAAGGCCCAAAAGCTTGGTGTTTATCGGCTAATGAAATTATCATTCATTGTATGATTTCTTGGCTACATTTTTCTAAATGATGGTTAGGTTAGCCATCCAAAGTTGGGCCTAATCATTCATTGGTTACATGGGCCAAATATGGTTATGTTAATGGTTGGACCTAACCAGATTTTTTCAGTGGAGGCTAAAGCCTACTGATTAGGGACTGGGATAAAATTTAATTACTAGAAATTATTTAAAGAAATAATTAGTTATGAACCAACCCTTAGATGTACTTGGGTGTTGTTGCCTCTAGGAATGATTTTGATGAGTACAAAATAATTGAGAAGTGTACTAATGATTTCTATTCTTGGAGATATTTTTGAAAGTTATTTCAGGATTTTCAAAAATTTTTGTATTATAAAAACTTGGTTAAAGATGGTCAATTTAAAATTTACCTGAGTTGGAGCAAAAATTAAAGTTTTTTGAAAGCCTCAAGAACTCCGAAGATGATGTCGATTCATTTGGAGGTGATTCCAATTTATTTGGAAGCTTAAAAGTGAAGATATGATATTTTGAATAAAAAAGGGCGAACCCTAGGTCGATTTTTTTTCTTTTGCAATTGGCACACAGGACCAGCATGCTGATTCTAAACTGGCACATAAAAAGGAGCAATCTATGGGGTGCCCCACGAAGAAAGGGGCGACCTATGGGATGCCCCCTGCAGGTTTTGCGCACAAGATGCAAAACATAGACTTTCTCACCTATTGCAAATAGGACGACCAATGGGGTGTCCACTGAAAGAACTACACTAAACCACAAAACACTGTTTTTCTCGCTTATGACGAAAGGGACGACCAAAGGGACATCAACTGTAATGGAATTTAATCAATGACTATTTTTCTTCTCCCTTTGGTGTATTTATTATTTTTCAAATGATCTCCAACGGCTACTATTCATGTTTCATCATTGAATGAGGATTTAAAAATTTTCAAAAAGGAAGAAAATCAAGAAGAAAATCAAGTAAATATTTAGCTTAAAGAAAACTCAGCCCTAGGCAAGAGAAGCATTGATTTCAAGCTCAACCACTTCTCCAACGACATTCAAGTCTTCAATATCTTTGAGAGGATGCTTAAAAACTTTCTCTAGTTTGTGTAAAGATTTTTTAAAGCTTTATTATGCTCATTAAGGAGCTAAGTGTGCTAAACGTGCATATTTTCTCTACTCTATTTTACTGTTTTGGGGCTTAAGCTTTTGGAAGTTTCCAAAGTTTGGGATGGTTGATCCGAATCTTGAATCAGATTATTTTTAGATTGGCTTGTACCTAAAAAATAAGTTTTCTAGCTTGAAATAGCTAGGATTGGAGGATCAGATTTTGTATTTGTTTGAATACGTTAGTGGATTGGAATTCTCAAGAAGGAGCATAGGGAGTCGATGTTGATGCAAGGTTGGCACCGAATCACTATAAATCATTTTGCTTGTATTGTTCTCTTTTCTTTCTCTTCACTTGCTCTATTATGCTTAATTCCTTTCCGTTAAATTAGGCTCTTGCATCTTACTTATCTAACTCACCTCACTTCACTTAAAACTTCAAAGCACATATTGCAATTCTAATTTTAAGTTTAAATTTAGAAAAAAGAACATAATTCATCCTCTTTCTTGGATTGCATAGTCGGGCAACAAGTGGTATCGGAGCTCGGTGCTCTAGCCCATTCTTGATTTCACCATCAAGAGTGAAAGATCTATGGCAACTCAAGTAGACACTTCACATACCGAGGGGTAATCCACAAACTGACCTTCACTTTTTAATGGATCAAATTATACCTATTGGAAAGCTCGGATGAAGATTTTTATCCAAGCTCTTGACTATGACATGTGGAGTGTCATAGTGAATAGACCTCATTCGCTCACAAAATAAATGGATGGGAAGGATATTTCTAAATCTAAAAATGAGTGGGATGAGGTTAACAAAAAGATGGCACAACTTAATGGGAGGCTATGACTCAGTTATCTCTATAACTTTATCATTTTAAGAATCTAATAATTTTAGAGAATTTAAATTATTAGTAATTTAAGGATAGAAAGAACATGAACCAATTTGCTCCCACTGACTTCACCAAGTCAAGTTCTCCCACTGACTTCTCAAGCCATCGATGAGGACTAGGATCAATTTTAGTCCATGGGCATCTAAATCAGTCTCACTGAGTAAAATTAGTCTCACTGAGATTGATTTTCTATGTGATATGGGTTAGCACAAATCGATGAGCAACCTAATCAAAAGCTGATTAACCACATTGGCCAAGTAAGTAAGATCGATGGAAGGGTCTTCCAAGGCTTGCCTTAGACACTATTAGAAATGATCAGGTAAGTGGGCTGCCAATTAAAACTCACAAGTATGGGATGCCAGACTTACCTTAGATACCAATTGATTTATCAATTTTGATTTGATTTGCTTAAAGACTCGGGCTCAACCACTGAGCCACCTTCAGTATTAATTTATTAGATGTATGAACTTTGATCAACTACAACTATTGAATTGATCTAAAGAAATGACCTAATCCTAATTAACTATTAATTAGATTTGATCAATTTCTTAACTAAGATCACATTTAATCTAACCCTAAGTCTAACCCAATTAAGGAGCTGTTCAAAGCAAACCCATTATCCATTAACCCATGTTTTATGAAATTATCTTAGGATCTTTGAATTACAAACCTAGATCCTAAACAGTCACTTAATTCTCAATTAAGTTCAATCTTATGAGTTTGGGTTTATGGAATCTTAGAACTAATTTTTGATTTGATCATTTGAAACATTTTCAAATTGTAAACACTTTACTTTCAATCAAATTCCAATAATGGTTTTAGATTGGATTTTTTTCAATGTTTTGATCATGTCCTAGGATTTCGAATCTAGGGTTTTGCAAAAAGTAAGTTCGTAATTTAAATTCTACAAAACTTAAATATCATACATATAAAAACTAGATTCAAAAATGAAGCTACATATCAACATTTGCAACATAAAGATCTTGATCAAAACATGAAACATATCACATGGATCTCATCTAAATGATCAAAATCAGATCATAAATTATTTAATATTAGATTTAAAATCTAAAAATCAATCATAAATTATTTTAATCTCATCTAACATATTTATAATTTAGGTTTCTTGGATTAGCATATACTAGGGCAACCTTTTCACTGTAAGGGGTAAACCTTATAGCAGGACAATCTTATGGCAGTATGTGCAATCCTGATGTTATTTATATTTAATATAAATAATCTAAAATAGATATAACATCTATTTAATTTTAGATTTAAATTAAAAAATTAAATCATAAATTTTTTTTGGATCTAATCTAAATTATTCATGATTCAGATTCAGATCAACACATACTAGGACAACCTGAAAAAAAATCCTATTTCTTGGGTCAAGCTCCTTCAGATCTGATTCGATCAAGAGAGATATTTTAATTTTTTTTTTTTTAAATCTAAATCAAATTTGAGACTCTTCAGATCTAATTTTATCGATCTGATAAAATAAAAATAAAATAAAATAAAATAAATCTAATTTAATTGTATCTTGTTATGGGTAATCCTATTATCCTATGATGATCCTGATGTTTGCCTGAGGTTCTGGATGTAGCCATGCAAATGCCTGGCCTCTATCGATATTCACTCGGGCAGGATCTAGAGATCTTCTCCTTCTTAATCTGTGCTCCAAAAATTATATCTGGATCTGATCTTGATGATCTTCAAAAATACCTTCTGAAGATCAGCTATTGTCTCTTGCAGCAGTGCTGCCTTCTTCCTTTTCTGTCGCCTTTCTCTTGCTTGGATTGCACCAAACTAGAGCCCAAAACCTCTTGGGCATGGAGAGGAGAGAGAAAAGTAGAGGGTGGCATGGAAAAGGAGGGAGAGGGGCTATGTGGTATGGGCAAAGGGTAGAAACTCAAAATCCTAGGCGCAGATAGGGTTTATATGGATCTTGCTGCATCATGCAGTGCCACATCATCCTGACCAATCATTTCTCTTTATGCAATCAGATTTAAATTTGATTGGTGGGATGATATCATTTGATCCAATCAGATTAGAGTCCCTCACAAACCTCCTTAGGTGGTGCCAAGACTGGTCAAAGAAGAGTCTTTGGCGCCACTTAAGTAGAGAGGATGAAGCAACCAGGAGTCCCATCTATATGGGACTCCAGGCGTCATCCTCTTTGGGCACATGCCTCCCTAGGCATGCACCCCCTCTATTTGTTTTTTTTAGTAGGAGGACAAAGCCCCATCTTCTCTTCAATGGGTGCATGACACACAGGCAGATGTCTAAGTGTCAAAGATCAATGTTTGACCAAAGTCAAAAGATAAGATTTAGCAAGTGATGAAAAATGGTAGGTGTTGTCTTAAATTTATCTCATAAATTAAGACAACCCTTTTCTAACCTAGACAAGCTCCAGTCTGACCAAGTATAGGTTCCTGAGTGAGCCCCAAACACATTTAGCTCAGTCGAGATAACTTTTAGTGATTGTTGAAGCAGAACATTACGCTAAATCATCTGCTAGTACGATTTTCTTGAATCTAATTGAATATTATTCAAATCAATTGAATTGGGTTAGTCCAATTGATGATATCTAGATCTAAACCCTTATTTTGTGATCCAGTTAGATTTAGTTTTATATGATAATAGGATATGTCATGATCTCTATCATTGACATCATCGAAACACCTTCCGATGGATCATAACTTTTCTGATCCAAACAACTAGTATGATCGATCATCCAGAGCGTTCTAATTGCACCCAAAATCCACCAGTGACACCAAGCAGCATATGGTGGCAACTCATCAGAACTAAAAATGAATCTCTCAGTATAGTTACCTATGTGATTAAGTTCCTCTATCTTGAACCCTGATTGGATTAGGGTTAAGGCGATCTCATCAAACCCTAATTTCCATCATATGAATTAATCATTCGATTCAAGTTCGATGTGAAAATCCTAATAGAAACCCTTTCTATTATTTTACTCTACCATGGCCATGGGCTTATGGACTTGATTCTCATGATCATCATAGGGCTACTCCTCATCTACCGAGGTAGATAGATCCCCTATTAGTGCAATCCAATTCCTATAATGAACATGTTATAGCCAACATACACCTCAGGATTCTGAATGGCTAGGAGATCGAGTTACGGTGTAGTCAAACTATAAAACCCTCAAGGTGAACTATCGATGCACCTCAGATCAAAGAACCAGATACACCACTACAGCTTTGAGCCAGTCATTGATAAGAAGGTAGACTTCCTCATGACTGCTCAAGGTGGTCACGCTTAGTGCCCTCGCTCTCTAGCGAGTACCTGTACTCTCGCTCTGATGTCTCTACACCATAGACTCAAGACTCATCTATCCTAAAGAAGCGATCGTATACCAATCTTCTAGATCAATCACAATCCTCATGATGATCCTACAATCGGGAGCATTTTATGAGTCAATAATGAAAATTCATATCTTAGATTTTCAGCTCTTGAAAATATGAACCATCATTACCATTAACTCAAGGGATGTATCACAAACACTTTGAAATACACACTGTGATAGAAAATAACCTATTTTATTATTTATAGTCAAAATTATAATTTTATCCTTAGACGTGTTTTACAAGTGTTAGCTAATTCTGGCTTCTAGGGCACCCATATCTAACAAACTCCCACTTGACGTAAATTCAATTGGCTACAAATCTATGTACCATCTTCTCAAGGTTGGTTTTGATCTTCTATTGGCCCAATGACTTTGTGAGTGGGTCTACCACATTGTTTGTAGAGTTGACTCTCTTGACCTTGACATAACCTTTCTCAAGGTAATTGCTGATGAGGTGGTATCGCCGCTCGATGTGCTTGAATTTTTGGTGAGACCTTGACTCCTTAGCAAGGGCTATGGCACCATTGTTATCGCAGTACAGAGGAATAGCATCTGATGGCATCCCTCCGATCTCTATGATAAATTTCTTGTATCAGAATGCCTCCTTCATAGCTTCTGACACAGTGATGTATTCTGCTTTCATGGTAGAATCTGTTATCACTGTCTGCTTGGAACTCTTCCAACTGATAGCACCATCATTACGCACAAACAAACTTCTAGATGTCGACTTTCAATCATCTATATCGAACATAAAATCCAAATCTGTATACCCCTAGACTTGGAGTTCTCCATTACCAAAAGCCAACAACATATCCTTAGTTCTTCTCAAGTACTTAAGGATACATTTCACAGAAGTTCAGTGTTCTTCACCTAGATTCGACTGATATCTGCTTATGATACTCATAGCATGGGCTATATCAGGTTGTGTACATAACATGGCATACATGAGGCTCCCTATTGCAGAAGCATAAGGGATCTTGCTCATGCGTTCTATCTTCCTCAGGTGTGCTGGGGCACATCTTCTTGGAGAAGATGAATACCATGTCTGAAGGGTACTTAATCCCCTCTTAGAGTTTTCCATACTAAACCTCTTTAGTACTTTCCTCTATGTACATCTTCTGTGAAAGTCCTAGCATCCTATTCGGTCTATCTCCTATAGACCTTAATTCCTAGAATGAAAGGATGCTTCACCTAGGTCTTTCATGGAGAATTCCTTAGACAACCACATCTTGACTGATGGTCAACATGGGAATATCATTTCCCAATAAGGAGGATGTCATCCACGTACAATACGAGGAAGACAACAGCGCTCTCCACTGATCCCTTTTGAAAACACATGGTTCCTCCTTCATTTTTGATGAAACCAAACTAATTTGATCACATCATTAAATCGAGTGTTCCAGCTCCGAGATGCTTGCTTAAGTCCATATATGGACCTTTGCAGCTTGCAATACCTTGTGATCAGTATCACTGGATGTGAAACCTAGCTGGCTGTTCCATATAGATATCTTCCTCAAGATATCCATTTAAGGAATGCCGTATTTTCACGTCCATTTGCCATATTTCATAATCGAAATAGGCTGCAACAGCAAGCAATGTGCGGATGGATTTTAGCATAGCTACGGGGAAAAGGTATCCTGATAGTCAATGCCTTCACGTGCTGACTATAACCTTTTGCCACTAGTCTAGCCTTGAATGTCTCCACATTCCCATCTGCACCAATCTTTCTCTTGAAGATCCATTTACACCCAATAGGTACTATACCTTCTGGTGGATCTACCAAGGTCCAGACTTGGTTTGAGTGCATCGAGTCGATTTCTGACTTCATTGCCTCTAAGCCATTTCTCGGAGTCGATATCTGATATCGCCTCGTTGTAGGTTTTGGGATCATCACCATGAGCACCATTACCTATGAGGAACATTTCCTCTACATCCTCTGAAATAATACCTAAGTATCTTTCAGGGGGACGGGAAAATCTCTTTCCGATCTACGAGGTGGAGGAGGTAGTGTTCTTATTGGCTCAACCTGATTTGGTTCCACTTGGTCCTTAGCTCGTTTCGCTGCTTGTGAGACTTTCTCATCAAGCTTAATCTGCTTTCCAATGCCACTATCTTGAATAAACTATTTTTCAAGAAATATGGCATGCTCGACTCACAATCACATTGTGGTCTTCTAGGAATGTAGAAATAGTATCCTAATGACTCTTTAGGATATCCTATGAATCGAGCTCTAAAGGATCTAAAGTCTAACTTATCCGTTTGTTATCTTTTGACATGAGCCAGACAATCCCAAATTTTGAGTCATCACGAGCTGGACAACCCCAAATTCTGAGATGACTCAGACTTGATTTCTTACCGTGCCATATCTCATACGGTGTGGTAGGAACGGTTTTAGAGGGAACCCTATTCAGTAAATATATTGAAGTTAATAGACTGATGTCTCCCAAAAGAAAATCTAGGGAAGGTCTGTGAAGCTCATCATGGATCGAACCATATCCAATAGGGTCCGATTTCTATCATTCTGAAAACCCCGTTGAGTTGAGGTGTTCCTGGTGGAGTCCATTGAGAGACTATGCCATTTTGCCTTAAGATAGTCTAGGAATTCCCGACTAAGGTATTCACCTCCTCGATCTGATCGAAGAACCTTAATGGGTTTTCCAGTTTGCTTTTTCTACTTCATGTCTAAATTCTTTGAACTTTTCAAAGGCTTCAGACTTGTGTCTCATAAGATACACATATTCCATATCCTAGACAGAAATCATCGGTAAAGGTTAATGAAGTAGACAAAGTTGCCTCTAGCCGGCACATCAAATGGGCCGCACACATCAGTATGTACTAGGGCAAGGAGATCTGTGGCCCTCTCCCCATGTCCAACAAAAGGGAGCTTTAGTCATTTTGCCATTGAAGTACAAGATTCACAAGTTGGATATGACTCGGAAGTCAATGGACTCAATAGCCCAATTTTTCTCCAATTTGTTGATCCTATCTTCTGCTATATGACCTAATCTCAGGTGCCATAGATATCTGTCGTTTGGACTATCCCTAGGTCGTTTTAGGCATTCACGTTTTGCTCGATAGTTAGAACAGGTACATCAATATGTAGCTGATAGAAGACCATTAATGAAGGAAACCACTTTGCAATTTTATTTCTTTCATAAAGAATGTTACAATGGTCCTTAAGAAAACTAATCACATAGTCCTTCTTGTGCTAAGCATGAAACAGAAATCAAATTCCTGCTTAGCTGCAGGCACATAAATAACAGTCCCTTCAAGTAACTAAGTGCTATAACCAGATGGTAATCGAAGAGGGTATGTTCCCACGGCTACTGCAGCAACTCTTGCTCCATTACCGATGCGTAGGATCATCTCTACCATCCCTCAGCCTCCTGCTATCCTCAAGATCCCTGCATAGAAGTGCACAGGAATGAGCACTAGAACCAGAGTCAAGCATCCCAACTGGATGCAGAAGAAATCCGTAAGGTTAGACTCAATAACGAGCATACCTCCAGAAGGACCTATCTCCTTCTTGTTCTTCAGGGTGGCCAGGTATAGTAGGGCAGTTTCCGCTTTCCAATGGCCGTCAGCTGTTGCAATGGAAACACTTTTCCTTTGTCGGCAATCTTCTTCTTCAGCTTCTGTCCTTCTTCTTCTTTGCCATCCTTCCACCTTCTTGCCTTTTTCACAGACTTCTTTCTCTTTTCCATAAGACTTTCTCTTTGGAAGAAGTCCGTTCCATAGCAAGTAACTGAGCCTTTAGAATCCTTTCATAGAAAGCTCAGCGGTAACCAGCATAGTTCATCAAGCTCGGCCAGAGTAATTCTGAAGTTTATGCATGTGGTAATTCATGATGAACTTGCCCATATGCATCAGTCAAGGATTGCAGAATAATATCATTCTGCAAGTCCAAGTCCAACTTCACACCGAGCTTCTCAAGCTCTTCCAATTCCTTGATCATTGTCAGACAGTGATCTTGGACTGACTGCCCATCACGCATCTTAGCCTTAAAAAGTCGTTTCGTGACTTGATATTTGGCTGCGCGACTCTGTTCACCAAACATCTCCTGCAGGTGAGCCAACATTTGGCGGATAGTCCCGATATCTTCATGTTGGCGCTGGAGCTCATCAGACATCGAGCCCAACATGTAGTATCTGGCCTTATGTCATCTTCGTCAATCCATTTGTTCCAGAGACGCTCTCTGTTCAGTGGATGGACGGAGCTGGTAAGGTGGGAGGGTCCTGGTCCAATAACATGTGTTAACTTCTCTAGAATCCCAAAACAATTTTGATGTTTTGGAGCCAATCCTTTATAATTGGGTTCCAGTCAGTCTATGTGTGTCTAGGATACCGTGCCAGTGGGTTGGACGCAGACATTTTTTTTCCTGTAGAGAGTCAAAGATTCTAGTTAGATACTGTAATTTTGACTTGACCAATTTGTTTAGGAATTTTATTTTTAAACAAATTAGCTCCCACTATTTTCTCGGATCCCTACACTCCCTCTGTAGAGATGCGAAAATCTCCATGATTAATGATTTCTAGTGGATGGTGCGGTCTCACCAACTGACTCATCACCTCACCTAACAGTTATTGGTGATGGGTTAGCCAATGAGTGAACAACTCTTGTTCAATGATTCTCTAATCATGGTGCACCCAAACTTGGTCTCTAATTCATGAATCTCACCGTATCCGGAATATTGATCCACTCCTTAGTTAAGTCAGACCCACCATTTGCATAGACTGGGTTCCTAATTAGGTCTCTCACCGTATCCAAAATATTGAGCCCAATCTCATCCTCCAGCCCATAGCATCCAATGCCTAATAGACATGGTTGCATCTTCCCGGTGCAACTGAGCCACCATGTATCCAGCCGAGAACAATCAACCCCAAGGAAGGGCCCGCACATCTACAATGGTGGAAGACCTTAGACTTAATCTTTTCTTAGGGAGAATTGATTCAGGTCTCATTAAACTAGACTTGGCATTAGTCATAACAATTATGACTAACCTAGTGGCATGGGTTAGCTCGGATTATTAGACCACCTCAGATCAAGACTGTGTCGATACAGATATGGCCAGGTAAGTGAGATCCGGTGGAAGGGAATATGCCATTAACTCGTACAAGAACGCATTCGAGTCGAGTAGCTTCCAATTAAAAACCAGTCGGTCGTATCTGCCAAACTTACCTTAGACACCAAATTATTGAGCCAGAACCAATTGGGTTAGCCTACAATCCAGACTCTAACCACTGAGCCTAATTAGGTCTTAACTTGATCGATCACTTATGTGACTCAACCTTGATCCCAGACTTAATCCTATTAGGCTGGTCAATTTAAGCACTTGTTGATCCCATCTAACCAACTCTTGATTCGGTTTGATCAACCGCTTAGACCTAATTGAGCTACCCAAGCCCGAACCCAATTTTATGAATATGTCTTAGATCTAAAAATTCTCAATTTTAGATCCTAATTAATATTCCATAAACTTAATTCTTAATTAAGTATAGGGTTCATAAACAAAATATGCACAATAAAATCCTAGGGTTTCAGGATCTAGGGTTTTGCAGAAAGTAAGTTTTTGGGTTTCTGATTAAGGACGAACACGCAGCACCCCTACACATCATAAGAACACCCCATCGAATGGGAAGGAGAGGGCCTTTAAATCCCTTCTTCGTTCTTATGACCGGACGGCCAAGGGGAACGCCTTAATCAGGAACATTCAATAATAAATACTACAAAACAGTTGATTAGATCTACATCATATATCTCATATACAAAATTGATCTATCTTAAAATATATTTTGCATACATATCGTGTATCATATCATGCATGTTTTTATGTCTAAATTATCTCACAAACATGTAAAAAATAAAATTTAAATTTGATCATATCAGATTAAATTTATTCAAGATAACTTTATAGAACTATTATACAACTAATCTAAATATGCGTCTATCATATCCTATAAGAACAAAATTAAGTAAATTTATTTTCTAGTTTTTATATCTAATTATAATATTTATAATATTAAAAAATAGTAAATAAATAAATCAAAAATTATAATTAAGTAAATTAAAATTATGATCATCCTAGACTACACAAAGAATAATTCTATTCCTAGTCTAGTCATGCATCTCATACATCTTAGATCTAGATTATTTAATTTTCTTAATTTTTGATTTTTGATCTAATCACATATAATATGACATCTAAAATTATCTAATTATCATATTAAAATTATCTTAAAATTAGATCTAAATAATTATGTAATCTGGCTTTGATACTAGTTAAAGGAAAAATGTTGTTTTTTGGATCCAGATTCATTCAGATCTGATCACGTTATTTTTAATTAAAATAAAATTAAAAATCAGATCAAACTATTTTTAGAACCATGGCTCTGATATATTTCAAGGTTCGTTCAAATTCAAGAGATTTCTCTTAGATTCAAATCAGATCTGAGGACTGCTTCAGATCTGATTTTATCAATTTGATAAAATAAAAATTAAATTAAAAGGATAAATTAAATCTACATTTAATTATACCTTGTTATGGGTAATCCTATTATCCCTGTTGATGATCCTAATGTTTGCAGCTGGAAGGTTCTGGATGTAAGCCACGCAAGCGCCTGGCCTCTATCCGGTATCCACTCGGGCTAGGATCTAGGAGACTCCTCTTCTTCTCTAATCACGTGCCTCCAAAAATCAGATCTGGATCTGATCTTGGAAGGATCTTCAAAACTATCTTTTGAAGATCTGCTAGTTCGTCTCTTCGCAGCAGCGCTAGCCTTCTTCCTTTTCTGATCGCCTTTCTCTTGATCTGGAATCGCACCAATCCAGAATCCCAAAACACTCTTTGGACGTGGAGAGCAGATAGGGAGAAGCAAAGGGTGGCATGGAGAAGGAGGGAGAGGTGCCTATGTGGTGTGGGCAAAGGGTAGATTACTTCAAAATTTTCACTTGGTGCAGACTGAGGTCTCTTATATAGATCTAAGCGTGCATCCATGCAGTGCCATCATTCCTCCCAACCAATCACAACTCCTTTGTGACCATCAGATCTAAATCTGATTAGTGAAATGACATCATCTGATCCAATCAGATTAGAGTCCCTCACAAACCTACTTAGGTGAGTGCCAAGATTGGTCAAAAAACTGGATTCTTTGGCGCCACTCTCAAGTAGGAGATCCTGAAAGGGAGACCTGGAGTCCTTGTCATCTATATGGGACTCCAGGCATCATCTTACTTTGGGCTCACGCCTCCCTTGGCGTGCGCCCCCTTCCTTTGTTCTTTTCTAGGCAGGGGGACAAGTCCCCCACCAGCTCTCCAATAGGTGCATGACACATGTGGTCAGAAAGTCTAAAGTGGTCAAAGGTCAACGTTTGACCAGTCAAAGTCTTTTGAAAAGACAAGATTTAAGTAGGTGATGAAAAATGGCAGGTGTTGTCTTAAATTTATCTCATAAATTAAGACAACTCTTTTCTGACCTTGGACAACCTCCAGTCAAGACCATAGCAAAGATTCCTGAGTTGAGCACTAAACATCCTTTGGCTCAGTCTAGGACAACTTATTAATGATAGTTGAAAGGAAGAACGTTAGGCTTCAATCGTGTGCTAGCACGATTTCCTTGAACCTAATTGAATCTCATTCAGATCAATTGAACTAGGGTTAGTTCAATTGATGATCATCCAGATTCAAACCCTTGTTTGTGTGACCCAGTTAGGTTCAGTTCTGTATGGTAATGGGATATGTCATGATCTCTATCATCGACATCATCGAAACTCCTTCTCGATGGATCAGAACTCTTCTGATTCAGACAACTAGTAATGATCGATCATCTAAATCATTCTAATTGCTCCCAAAATCCACCAGTGACACCTAGCAGTATATGGTGGCAACCCATCAGAGCTGAAAATGCGAACCTCTTGGTGCAGCTACCTGTGTGATTAAGTTCTTCTATCTTGAGCCCCGATCAGATTAGGGTTAAGGTGAACTCGTCAAACCCTAATTTCTGTCATATGAATGTAATCATTCGATTCAAGTCCGAATGTGAAAATCCTAAATAGAAACTCTTTCTATTATTTCACTCTACCATGGCCATGGGCTTGTGGACTTGATTCTCATGATCATCATAGGGCTGCTCCTCATACCACCGAGGTAGATAGATCTTCTATTGATGCAATCCAATTCCTACAATGAACATGCTATAGCCAACATACACCTCAGGGTTTCCATATGGCTAGGAGATCCGAGTTAATGGTGTAGTCAAACTATAACACCCTCAAGGTGAACTATCCGATGCATCTCAGGTCAAAGAACCAGACACACCACTGCAGCATCGAGTCAGTCATTGACGAGAAGGTAGACTTTCCTCAATGACTACTCGAGGTGGTCATGCTCAGTGCCCTCGTTCTCTAGCGAGTACCTGTACTCTCACTCCAGTGTCTCTACACCATAGACTCAAGACTCATTTATCCTAAAGAAGTGATCGTACACCAATCTTTCGAATCGATCACCATCTTCATGATGATCCTACAGTCGGGAGCATTTTATGAGTCAATAATGAAAATTCATATCTTAGATTTTCAACTCTTGAAAATATGAACTATCATTACCATTAACTCAAGAGATGTATTACAGACACTTTCAAATACACACTATGATAAAAAATAATCTATTTTATTATTTATAATTAAAATTATAATTTTTTTCTTAGATGTGTATTACAAGTGTTAGCCAATTCTGGCATCTAGGGCACACATATCTAACACAATCTTTTTATTGTAAGAGGTTAACCTTACAATAGGGCAACCTTTTGGTAGTATGTATGATCTTTAATTAATTTTAATTTTTAAATTTATTTTAAAGTATACATGAACATGTTATAAAAGAACCTAGTTGCTCAGAAACCACTAATAGAAAACATGCAGGATTTCATGCATAGATTTCAAAATTTTTTCAAAATTAAACTAATAAAAGATAAAGATTAAACAGTTTAATCTATAATATGAATGTAATCAGATTATAAAACCCTACACCAAGGATCTATAACATGTCATGATGCAAATATAAATCTAAAGTAAATTAATCATAAGTGGTATTGATCATATCAATACCTAGATCTAGAACAACTCTAGATGTAATCCTAGATCAAATCTAGGTTATCAAGAGATCTGATCTCTTATCTTTGCATGGATCGAGAACTCCATGGTTGATTTTCATTATTACTTTTAGAGCCACACATCCATCTAGCCTCTACAGATGATCCACATGAACCTACAACATAGATTGGAAGTTCGTCGAATGAAGATCCGCTCAAAGTGCTAGCTTCTCGCGGATCACTCATGATGCTTAATCAGATATATATTCTCCTGATCTCTTGGATACTCTAAGAGATGAAGAATATGAAGAGGAATAAGGGAGAAATCTAAACCTTGGATCTTCCATAAATCAAAAAATAAAATAAGAAAAAATAAATTCTAAGAGAAGATAAATCTTCTCCTTAAGGACATCAATGATTGATATCCTGAAAATATCTCTATGCTAGGATAAGAGGAGACCTTCTCCACAAGATTTTTCCTATGTTTCTTGATCTAACATCTCTAGTTTTTACTCTAAAAAGTTCTCATAAAAATAAAGAGGAGAAAGGTTCTCAACAAAATCCAAGAGAAGACCTTTCTTCTCTCATTAGGACATGATCAAATCATGTCCAAAAAGAACATCATGCCTTATCTCCATGCCCTATTCCTCTCTCTGTAAAATTTTTATCACATAAAAATTATAAAGAATAAATAAGAGAAAAAAATATAAAAAAAATAAAGAGAAGACAATCTTCTCTTACCTTGTCTCTTCAAGATATCAACTTTTGATGTCTTAATTGAAAACTCTTCTCCAAGAATCTTGGCATCCCAAAACCATCATGCATTCTTCTCCTTTTTCTCTATTTTTTCATGATTTTTTGAGATTTTTCACATCCTCAAAGGGCCTTCAGAAGTGGCATGGGTTAACGATTAACAACCAAAGACTAAGTCAAAGACTAGTCTTAGAAGGACTCTTGGTGGCATCCAACTTTTGGATGCCACCCCATCCCTTTCTCAATGTGGAGAACCAGCAAAAACATTCCTAAACATATGCAAAAAGGTTGCAAAACAATATAGGAGGCATGGAGTTTATTTCCATAGTGAGAGAGATAGAGTTTTATGTTTTAAGGACTCTATCAAATAGAATCCCATGCATAACTACTTTCCAACTTTGACCAATAGAAAATTTATTCCAAAACCTCTAGATTATGGGATGTGGAAAATCATTCTTAGGCATGTAATTAAGTTAACTTCTAAAAATAAAGTATGGGTGTGGGCTTTCTTAGGCATAAGGAAAGAGAGAGAGAGTCCCAGTTCAATTGGGACTCCTCTTGTTTGACTAGATGAAAATATGTTTCAACCCAATTTAAATTTTATATAAATTAGATTAAATATAATATAATTATGGATGATCCTAGTCTAATAGGAGTCTAATTAAATCAAATTAAATCATATTTAATTCTAATTTAAATCCTAACTCAATTAGAAATTAGGAGCACTCAAGTCCTAGTCTAATAAGGACTTGTTCTTCCTTGCAATTAATTTATCTAATAAATTAATTAGATTTAATCTAATTAAATTTAAAATTATTTTAATTAAATTTAATTTAATTAGACATGATCTCAGCCTGATTATTCAATCAAGTTGAGCTAATTAGCAGTCCAATTGTTGATCGATCCTCCTGCAATACTTGAATTAGGTCAAACACCAATCATATTGATGGATTGACCATAGAATTGTTAGATATATGTGCCCTAGAAGCCAGAATTGACAGACACTTATAATACACTTCTAGGGGTAAAATTATAATTTAGACTATTATCAATAAAATAGGTTATTTTCTATCACATATGTGTATTTAGTGTCTGTGATACATCCTTTGAGTTAATGGTAATGATAATTCATATTTTCAAGAGTTAAAAATTTAAGACATGAATAATCATTATTAACTCATAAAATGCTCCTGACCAAAGGATCATCATGAGGATGGTGATTGATTCGGAAGATTGGTGTACAATCGCTTCTCTTTAGTAGATGAGTCTTGAGTCTACGGTGTGGAGACACCGGAGCGAGAGTACAGGTACTCGTTAGAGAACGAGGGCACTGAGCGTGACCACCTCGAGTAGTCATTAGGGAGTCTACCTTCTCGTCAATGACTGACTCGATGCTGCAGTAGTGTGTCTGGTTCTTTGACCTGAGATGCATCGGCAGTTCACCTTGAGGGTGTTATAGTTTGACTACACCATTACTCGGTCTCCTAGCCATATGGAACCCTGAGGTGTATGTTGGCTATAGCATGTTCATTGTAGGAACTGGATTGCATCAAGATGGGATCTATCTACCTCGGTGGTAGAGGAGTAGCCCTATGATGATCATGAGAATCAAGTCCTGAAGCCCATGGCCATGGCAGAGTGAAATAATAGAAAGAGTTTCTATTTAGATTTTCACATTGGACTCGAATCGAATGATTACATCATATGACAGAGACTAGGGTTTGACGAGTTCACCTTAACCCTAATCTGATCGGGGCTCAAGATAGAAGAACTGAATCACACAGGTAGCTGCACCAAGAGGTTCGCATTCAGCTCTGATGGGTTGCCACCATATACTGCTAGGTGTCACTGGTGGATTTTGGGAGCAATTAGAATGATTTAGATGATCGATCATTCTAGCTGTTCGAATCAGAAGAGTTCTGATCCATCGAAAGGAGTTTCGATGATGTCGATGATAGAGATCATGACATATCCCATTACCATACAGAACTGAACCTAACTGGGTCACACAAACAAGGGTTTGAATCTGGTGATCATCAATTGAACTGATCTAGTTCAATTGATCTGAATGAGATTCAATTAGGTTCAAGGAAAAATCGTGCTAGCACTCGATTGAACCTAACGTTCTTCTTTTACTATCATAAATAAGTTGTCCTGTCTGAGCCAAAGGAGTTTGTGCTCAATCAGAGGCCTTCATATGGTCTGACTGGAGGTTGTCCAAGAGTCAGAATAGGTTGTCTTATTTGTAAGACATTACCTGCCATTTTTGGTCACCTGCCATTTCTTGTTCTTTGACTTTGGTCAAAAGTCTACCTTTGACTGGTCAAAAACGTTGACCATTGACACCTTTGACTTTTGACCACATGTCATGCACCTATTGGAGAGCTGGTGGGGGCTTGTCCCCCTGCCAGAACCTGGCAAGGAGAAGGGCGCACGCCAAGGGTGGCGTGAGCGTGAGCCCAGTAGGAGCGCCTAGGAGTCCTTGTTGGACAAGGACTCCATCTCCCTTTTGGATTCCAATGAGAGTTCTTCTAAGAATCCAAGTTTGACTGGTCCTTAGGCGCCACTCTCCAAGTAGGAATCCAGGGGACTCTAATCCCACCAATCAGATTTAGATCTGATTTCACAAAGGGTTGTGATTGGTTGGGAGGAAGATGACTTGGATCACGCTTAGTCTATAAATAAGACCCAGCGCCCAAGTGAAAAAATAATCAAGAAGCAATCTTTCCCACGCCCCAAGGCTGCCTCTCTCCCCTTTCTCCACGCCATACTCTCTTCTCCCTCTGCTCTCCACGTCCAAAAGTGTTTTGGGATTTGGAGATTGGTGCGATTTAGATCAAGAGAAAGGAGATCAAAAGCAAGAAGGCTGCGCTGCTGCGAAGGAACGACTGCAGATCTTCAAAAGGAGTTTTGAAGATCCTCCAGATCATCAGATCCAGATCTGATTTTTGGAGGCGTGATAGAGAAGAAGAGGATCTCCAGATCCAGCCCGAGTGGATACCGGTAGAGGCCAGGCGCTTGCGTGGCTTGATCCAGAACCTTCCGCTGCAAACAGGATCATCAACAGGGTAATAGGATTACCCTATCATCAGGTAAATTGAATGTGATTTAATTTATCCTTATTTTAATTTTATTATTAAAATAAATAAGAATCAGATCTGAAGCATCCCTGATCTGATACAGATCTAAGAGAAAAATTTTTTTTGAAATATATCTCTTGATCTGATCAGATCTGAACGAACCTGGTCAGGGAAATCAGGATTTCCCTTCAAGTGGTATCAGAGCCATGGTTCTAAAAATAGTTTAGATCTGATTTTAAATTTTATTTTAATTAAAAATAACGTGATTTCAGATGTCACATGAGATGTGATCAGATCTGAAATCAGAAAAATTAAAATTAAATGATTTGGATCTAAGAACATGAAGATATGCATGACTAGTTCTAGAATAGAATAGTTCTATAGAATAGTTTTGCATGTCTTTGAATTTAATATGATTAAATCATATTTTAGATCTTCTTATTTACTATTTTCTGATATTATAAGTGTTATAATAACATCTGATAAACAGCAAATAAAAATTATTTAATTTTAAATATCATATGAGATATGATAGATGCATGACTAGACTAGTTGTAGAATAGTTCTACATAATTGTCTAGATTAGAATTTATTTTGATTAGATCAATTTAAATCTAATTTTTTAGATTATTATGTGATAATTTAGATCTGAAAACATGCATGATTATGATACATGAGATGTATGCAAAATATGCCATGATTAGATCTAAATTTGTATATGAGATATATGATATAGATCTATAACTGTTTTGTAGTATTGACATGTTCCTGATTAAGGCGTTCCTCTTGGCCGTCCGGTCATAAGAACGAAGAAGGGTTTAAAGGCCCTCTCTTCCCATTCGATGGGGTGTTCTTATGATGTGTAGGGGTGCTGCGCGTTCGTCCTTAATCAGAAACCCAAAACTTACTTTCTGCAAAACCCTAGATCCTGAAACCCTAGGATTTATTGTGCATATTTTGTTTATGAACCCTAACTTAATTAAGAATTAAGTTTATGGAATATTAATTAGGTCTAAAATTGAGAATTTCAGATCTAAGACATATTCATAATACTGGGTTCGGGCTTGGGTAGCTCAATTAGGTCTAAGCGGTTGATCAAACCGAATCAAGAGTTGGTTAGATGGGATCAACAATGCTTAAATTGACCAGCCTAATAGGATTAAGTCTGGGTCAAGATCGAGTCACGATCAAGCAAGACCTAATTAGGCTCAGAGGTTAGAGTCTGGATTGTAGGCTAACCCAATTGGTTCTGACTCAACAATTTGGTGTCTAAGGTAAGTTTGGCACAGACGACCGACTGGTTTTTTAATTGGAAGCTACTCGACCTGAATGCGTTCTTGTGCGACGAGTTAATGGCATATTCCTTCCACCGGTCTCACTTACCTGGCCATATCTGTTGACACAGTTCTGATCTCTGAGGTGGTCAATAATCCGAGCTGACCCATGCCACTAGGTTAGTCATAATTGTTATGACTAAGCCAAGTCTAGTTTAATGAGACCTGAATCAATTCTCCCTAAGAAAAGATTAAGTCTGAGGTCTTCCACCATTGTAGATGTGCGGGCCCTTCCCGGGGTTGATTGTTCTCGGCTGGATACAGTGGCTCAGTTGCACCGGGAAGACGCAACCATGTCTATTAGGCATTGGATGCTATGGGCTGGAGGATGAGTTGGGCTCAATATTCCGGATACGGTGAGAGACTCCAATTAGGAACCCAGTCTATGCAAATGGTGGGTCTGACTTAACTAAGGAGTGGATCAATATTCCGGATACGGTGAGATTCATGAATTAGAGACCAAGTTTGGGTGCACCATGATTAGAGAATCATTGAACAAGAGTTGTTCACTCATTGGCTAACCCATCACCAATAACTGTTAGGTGAGGTGATGAGTCAGTTGGTGAGACCGCACCACCCACTAGAAATCATCAATCGTGGAGATTTTCGCATCTCTACAGAGGGAGTGTAGGGATCCGAGAAAATAGTGGGAGCTAATTTGTTTAAAAATAAAATCCCTAAACAAATTGGTCAAGTCAAAATTACAGTATCTAACTAGAATCTTTGACTCTCTACAGGAAAATGTCTGCGTCCAACCCACTGGCACGTATCCTAGACACACATAGACTGACTGGACCCAATTATAAAGATTGGCTCAGGAACTACAAAATTGTTTTGGGTTCAGAGAAGTTAACACATGTTTTGGACCAGGACCCTCCCACCTTACCAGCTCTCGTCCATCCACTGAACAGAGAGCGTCTCTGGAAAAATGGATTGACGAAGACAATAAGGCCAGATACTACATGTTGGGCTCGATGTCTGATGAGCTCCAGCGCCAACATGAAGATATCGGGACTGCTCGCCAAATGTTGGCTCACCTGCAGGAGATGTTTGGTGAACAGAGTCGCGCAGCCAAATATCAAGTCACGAAACGACTTTTTAAGGCTAAGATGCGTGATGGGCAGTCAGTCCAAGATCACTGTCTGACAATGATCAAGGACATGGAAGAGCTTGAGAAGCTCGGTGTGAAGTTGGACTTGGACTTGCAGAATGATATTATTCTGCAATCCTTGACTGATGCATATGGGCAATTCATCATGAATTACCACATGCATAAACTTCAAAATTCCTTGGCCGAGTTGATGAATATGCTGGTTACCGCTGAGCTTTCTATGAAAGGTTCTAAAGGCTCAGTTCTTGCTATGGAACGGACTTCTTCCAAAAGAAAGTCTTATGGAAAGAAAAAGAAGTCTGTGAAAAAGCAAAAGGTGGAAGGAAGGAAACAAAGAAGAAGAAGGCAGAACCGAAGAAGAAGATGGCAAAGGAAAGTGTTTCCATTGCAACAGCGACGGCCATTGGAAGCG